>WOUH02045828.1:0-11751 GCA_009936405.2 Stevia rebaudiana
TGATGAATATTTTTACCTAAAATTTCGGGGTGTCACATCATCCCCTTGTTGAAAGAATTTTTGTCCCGAAAATTGATTGATGTTGCTAGTTGTTTTGAATTGAAAATTTGAGTTGTCATACATTCATTTCATAAGATCAGAGTATATTACAAGATGCGGAAGCAAAAGATTACATTACAATCATGATCAGTACGATACAATACATAACATCTATTAAACACAACAGATAGCCCTGAGTCCTGTCCCTTGATCCATGTTTTAGATACCTGATATTACATTAGTTTGGAAAAGCTCAGCTTTCGCTGGTGAGTTCACATGTTTTGATAATCAGTAAAACTTTTGTTAGTTCATTATACACATAGTCATTAGTATAATCAAGATCATAATACTATTTGCAAAACTGAGGATCAGTCAGTTTTCGAGAGTTTGTTACTACCATATCTGTCTGGCACCGAAGCGTAACAAATTTTGCCCCCCATATGAGTTACTAATTCATATAAAGAGAGTCAATAATGCATGCGCGTAACGGTTAACGTAACATTTTACGGGGCTACCGCATGTGGTTATCAAACCCAGTAGTACTACCCATTATTACCCTGTCAACCCAGTGTTAACGGTCCAGAAGTAGGGGCCTTGAGAGTGGTACAGTTTCAGCTATGTAATAACAGATCGTATTAAGTGACATGTAATCCCACCCCGTATTGTAAAACAAGTAAGGTGACAAAAAGGGGCTATGAACTCACGTGATAATGTCTAGGAGAATAGAGAATAGATGAATAAAAGAAGAGAGAGTCCACAATCCTTGAGTGTAAGCTCCGAGAGTCTTGAGAGATAGAGCGATAACCTCCGAGAGTCCTAGTGAGAGCTAAGAGATCCGAGCGGGAAAGATCTTCTACGCGATAATCACCCGATATCACGAAATCGGATACGATTGTGTGTGTGTTTAGAACGATTCAAGTGAGCAGTTGGACTGAACTCGGGATCGGCTATTTATAAGCATAACCGGGAAACCCACGCGTGGCGTGCCGTCGGGAGTGATGCCTTGCGCGACGCGTGTAAATCTGGTGTCTGCGTGGCTCAGCCACGCGCTGCGACGTGTACGCTGACTCGTCTTCGTGATCTGACACGTGTCCAGGCTGCTTCCACGTGTCCAACTCGAGTGCCAGCATCATTGTGGGCCTGCCATGTGTCCTGGCACGTGTCCCGAGGTGCCACATGTCCCCGACACGTCGTTCTTTGATCTGATCAGTCTGGTTAACTTGTTTTCGCGTTTCCCGCTTCGTTCGGACTCCGTTTTGAGCGCGGTTTTCGCCTACGTTCACGATTTTCTATTTCCTATCTAACCCCATTGGTTTCATCTCCAAATGAGATGGTGGGTTTTCAGGTCTATGGAGCGTTGTGTTGATTGGCGCGTAACATTCAAACCGTCGCTCGTATCGAAATTCTGATTACACTCAAATGATTTGGAATACGTTTAAGAATACCATGAGAATATAAAATTTATATAATCATCGAGTTACGGATGGCGTACCGCCGGAATACGTATAGTCAAAGGCCGGAAAGTCGCCGGTCAACTGCCGGAAAACGACAAGTTGTTATATTTTTACATCAAATCTATCTTAATCTTACTACAACTCCTAAATTACACCAGTAGTTCTTACATTTGTTTGGAATTGAACCCAATACCTCCACCTAAGAGGTAAGAGCTTATACCAAATGGGCGATTCCCAAACTAACACATATTTTAGCCAGCCGAATAAGAGCATTCACATCTTATTATTTAAATTTATCTTCAAAATTTAGAGATTATCAGTAAAACAGATTCTACATCACATTCTTTATAACAAACATCATCTCTAAAATTAAGAGATTTAAAGAATGTTTATATATCTTTTTTAGTGTATAAAAGAGAATTTTCTTTTACTAAAATAAGAGTTTGTGAATAACTAAAGATTGATATTAATAATGGATATAGAGAGTTAAACAACAGGTATATATATTTAGGAAAAGATGTTTTTTGGTTAGATTAAATAGATTGAGACAATGAGATGGAAAGTGACATTCGAAAAGCTGTAAGATAGGACATATTTGGGTTTATATATGATTTTAGGAAGTATTACGTGACATTAATTTTACAGTTCATTTACCTATATGCTGGTGAGGTGTTATTTTAATGCCACAAGTCGTACTTTCTCTGTGATTGGAATGATGGTTTTATGTCTCTTTTGACACGAGGCTATATATCATATAATATAATACAAACTTGTACAAGTTTTTGGCTTGATCTTATATTTAAAATTTATGAAAATGATAACTGGGTCCTCGACGTAACCTGCTGAATTTTTTATACCAAAATAACTGTATGTATTACTTTTAGCGAGAAACTGAGTTCAATATTATCAAAAGGTTAATTATCGAGACAATTGCATAATTCTATATCAATATCATCATCAAAAGTGTATAATTGTAAATAGTTATTCAAATCATTCTTGAATAACGTTGGTGGATGCAGATTCCACTTTAATTAGCATAGTCACACAATTCAAGAGGGTAAGGTGTGGGTAGAGTGTATGCAAGTTTATATACCCATGAGCCAAGGATAAAAAAAAGTTGCTCACCACCGAGCGACTATATGCCATTCTAAAAAAAAGCTTCTCGATCCCCTATAAATCCATACCTATTTATATATTTTAACAAGCAAATCTATTCTTTCTCTACTTTGTAAAACCATAAATTCATACCTATTTATATATTTTTACACACAAATCTATTCTTTCTCTAATTTGTAAAACCATCATTTTACGTTTGGTAATGATTCATGCTTACAAAGACACATCAATGTTTGCAAGACGATACGTGAGACAATATCGGGAAAAAAAGGTCATGAGACTCTAAATCATGTCATTTTTATTTTATTTGAATCTTGTATCTTGGATTTAATTCTTAATTGTTAGTTTTTAGAAAGTGTTTTGTTTTTTTATAAATAAAAAATTAATAGTGTGAGGATAGATGAGAAAAGGGATGTCACTGATACTTTGTGAGATGACAAAATTTGATTTATAGGAGTGAGGATATTTGGATATATACTACTTTCATTGCTAATAGTAATTAGTAAAGTAAATGAAATTATATTTTTTCTTTAGAAAGAAGATGCAAAACGTCCTGTGATTACTTTAACCATAATACGTAATGAGTTATGTCACCAAAATTGTTAAACAACAATTATGCTAATTAAAATATTTTGACTGGGGTTTGGTGAGAACAAGTCCAAGATTATAAATTTGCTTTTTTACCAACAAATTAGGTGAAGTAACATGAAATACTTGAACCAATTTGGGAAAACAATTAATGGGCGGTAGACGTGGTAGTATATAGAGGAGATGAAAATTAATTACGGTTTATTGAAATAAACCATTCATAAAATTATAGACGGCGTTTTATTTATTTATTTTAAACACCAACAAAACCACACCTAAATATACTAAATATAAGTAGTTTTATACATGTCCTCTGGATGGGTAATTTAATGTCATACTAACATGACCCTGTTTATTTTCTATCTAAAAATCAAATTAAATTGTAATAGTATTACCGTGTTCATTTTCAATATATTAATAAACTATAATAGATATAAATTAGAAATCAATTTTCCATCTAAAAACAATGTTATAAGTGACACTAAACTGGGTACGTTTGTTTGTTTATGTCTATCATGTTATAAAATTAACAAAATAATATTAATATTACGTAATGATTTTTTTTTCTCCTTTCCAAAACTATCAGTAAAAGATCGGAGTTGGGTTTCCTTATTCGATTAACCTATTTAGGCGTCTATTAAGTTTAATTGATAACAAGGATCATTTCGCGTACATGGTATATACTCATTTAGTAATGCAAGGAATACATTGCTAAATGAGAATGTGTATACATATTTGGGGTGTAAAGTGATTAACATGTTAGCGGCCTACGTGCTTGTTTTCTTTTTGCTATCAACGCGGGTACAATTGTACAAAACGTGGTTGCGCATCTTTTTCTTAAAAAATAACGATTTTAAATTTATTTATTTTTATCCATAACTATTACCAAAGTAAAGCTTTTGTCCCATGATAAATCTATCTCCCTGATCTTCCCACCAAGATTCTACTCTCACTGTCTCACATTTCTCTTTCTAAATATTCTTTCATTTCATTTTTTATTTTTGGTTTCTTTCTTTCATATTTTTGTTCAACAAATTATCTTATTCTTTGTTTTTCCAAAAGTATTTAAAGTTCTTTGTTACTAACTGCTTTAAAGAGTTTCTCATTTTTACGGTTGCCTTGCATTTACGTTTTTGTTAATATTTTTATGGTCGTGTCTCTATTTTCGTTTAAATTTTACATTTTCCGCCATGAAGCGCGGTATATTTCAATCTCCATATGTGTTTATTTTTTTATTTAACTACATTAATGTCATTGACGAGACGCACATAATGCAGTTTTACTAAGGTGTCCTTTTAAATTCTTATAACACAACTTATTTGACATATTGTATATTCCATATACGTTTCAATCTTCACAACCAATACATTACGCCGTGTCGCAATGCACGAGCAACTTATATAATTTTACATTATTCCTTACGCCCATGCTAATCTGATTGGAAGTAATATTTGACACATTTGATTAAATATCTAAATATTGGTTATGACTTATGAGTAGTATTGGTGGATTTTCTTCTTTAATGGTGAACTTGGGTGAGTCGGGAGTAAAGTTTCAAAATCAGTATTATCGATTGACATCTTGTCTAAGGAAGAATCACTCGAAAATTGGAGGTAGTTCACTAAAGTAAGTGGAATATGTAACATGTCGTCATTTTAACAAATGCCTTTAGTGGTCGGGGTTCTATCTTCCACATATGCAAAAGTTGGTCAGCAATATGCATTAACCACTCTTTCTCTTCACGAAAACTTCTTTATATATACCTTGTCATTCTTGACTTATAACACCAAGACTTTTCTAATTTGACTTTATTTAGTTTTTTTTGTAAACTTTCAATAATATACAAATAACAAACAAATAAAATTAAATAAATTTCTTTAATATTTGAACATTTTGTTATAGCTTTGGGAATTAAAAATATGAAAAACCAGTAAACAAAAGAGGTTCCTTTTCATGCGAATATTTGAAATGGCGTGATATATACTTAAATAGGAAATTGCATAACTGGTAATAGACACTGATATTTCAAATTCTGTTCTAAGTTATAATCAAAATATTTATAGATATAAAGTTGCATTACACGAAACAATGTCATGCTTGACATTTGTTCTTATTGTAGTATTCTTACTTATATTCAATTTAGTGGGCATACTTAACTAGACAAATGCATGATATCCACTTTTAATGGGGTGAGGGGACCTCTCAACAAATCCAACAATATTGTTCTATTTTTTGCTCGTAAAAAATTTAATTAAATCTACTAAGACCCTGTAGCACCGGTAATATCTAAATTCGGATTATTACATATTTCTTTAGGGGAAGGAGTTATGCCCTACTAATAAGAGAGGAGTCTCACAATAAAAAGTTTGTAGACAAAAATAAAGTTTATGGTTCAAGAATATATGTTTCCTTACTTGTATGAATCAATATACATGTATGTGAAGGTTAATTTAAAATTGCAAAAAATATTCAAAAGACCATGAAGGATTCAAAGATGACACATCTGCATTTGATGAGATTTATTGTTTCAGTTTAATCTTTTATGTTGGTAATTTCAGTGTTATCGATAATTTTAGAATATTGGATTAACTTTTGATCGAGATAATGATATCAGTGATTAATCGAGCTAAGTGACGTGTGAGTACGGACTCGTTTGACATTAATATTATTTGGGCTTTATGATTAACATTGGGCCTTACTTGTACTAAATTAATTGAGCTTACAGATAACTGATTCGGGCTCCAACTAATTGATCTTGGGCTCTCTAATCATTTGATTTGGGCTTATCTAATAATTAAATGTAGTAGTTGGGCACTTGGGCTTACAATGGGGATCGACTTTTATGTTTGCCGATAAGAAAAATATTAATACGCTGAAAAATCTCGATCATAGGATTTTATGCTATACTCACGTACACATAGGGTTACACATGAAACCGTCCAAGAACATATCTCAAATATAAAACTCCGATTCCATAAATATATCTATCTTATCCGATAAATCATTGTGTGCAACCTACAAATAGGTTTATCTAAATTTTTTCCACTGATTCAGAGATAATCCAAACAATTTTGTTCATGAAGATCCAATTCAAATCAAGTTATAGGTTTGATTAATTGTTTATATGTATGCTATGGCACCCAATTTATAACATTTTAATCCGATCAAATTATTCGTGCTGACTCTAATGAAGGAAGATGTGCATAAAGACTTTCATGCACATCTTCCTTCATCCATAGCTAGAACTCATGTGTATTAGAGAGTTAAAAACCTTACAAACTCATCAAAGGGCCAATTGCCATTTTGTTTTATAACTACATGATCATCACATTACACACTGTAAACACCAGTCTAATAGTTAAACTCAATATTTTAGTGCATAATAGAATAAATAATTTATATAACTATATAGTGTTAACTAGTACAAATACAATTTTCTGAAGCGGTCTAAATGGATTTAACCCCCCCATTAAATATCGCCTAAAAAATGAGGTATTTTATGAGGCGGGTGAGAGAACCGCTTCAAAAAATTAGGCAACTTATACGACGGGTGAGAGAACCATCTCATAATCTCACCCGTCATATAAAATGCCCCACTTTTGGAGGCGGTTCTCTCACCCACCATATAAAATGTCTCATAAAATACCTCATTTTTTATGCGACATTTAATGGGGCGGTTAAATCCATTTTAACCGCCTCATAATTGTATTTGTACTAGTGATTAACACTAACAGTTTATAATTTCATTAATGAGATTCGTAGCTGGGTAAAAATAGAAGTAATCAATTCAATGACTAGGTTCAAAAATAAACAAGTAGATTCATAACTAAGCTGAAAGGATCTTGAGTTAAAAAAAAAAAAGTTTGCTCAAAAGATAGGCATTTAGGTTGTCATCAAGCGTATGATTAAAAAATTTCGGTTCAAGTTTTTATGATCAAGTGACACAACTTGAAATATATAATTTTGCTAGATAAAAAAATAGTACATGAATGTATGAAATTATCGGCTATTTTTTTGCACCCAAATGGTTTGACCCCACCCGCTGTCCCCATGACAAAAATTCGTTGATTATTGGTAACATGCGTTTATATATAAGGTATAACAAATTAATGTAACACTTACATGTTACATATATTGCAAAACACTAAACTTGTAAGCAACACAAAAAACAGTTGTGAAGAATATTCCTAATTTGGATTTAACCAATTGACAAAGTTATGCACTTAAATAAGCAGGATTTAGGCTATATATACACACACTAAAAACACATATATCATAAAACCAATTCTTACATACAGCAGCTAAAATGAGACACATTTCATACTTATTACTCGTTTTTTCGCTTCACCTTCTGGTTTTCTCGGTTGCAAGCAAGGATAACCAGATTAGCAAACTGAACAAATTGATCAAATCAAAATCATCATCATTGAACAATCGATTACAAGAAGAACAATGGACAGAAGAATATATATCAAATTTATCTCCGATTCATATTGTTCCACAAGAAGGATCCATGAAAACAGACCAAATTGATAAACTGCAAGGTCAACCAGAAGTTGACTTTAATCATTATGCGGGATATGTAACGGTTGATGCAACAGCTGGAAGATCATTGTTTTATTACTTTGCTGAATCACCTCAAAATCATTCATCCAAACCTCTTGTTTTGTGGCTCAATGGAGGTAAATAACACATTTCTATAGATTTTATTAAAAGTCTAAGCAAATAAAATATAATAATAATATTAATAATAATAATAAAATATGTAACATATTTCTATAGGACCGGGATGCTCATCCTTCGGCTATGGAGCTATGGAAGAACTCGGACCGTTTAGGGTTAACAGTGATGGGAAAACACTATACCACAATGATTATGCATGGAATAAAGGTAACGTTTTTTATTTCTTTCTTTAATCTTATTGTTTGTGTGAATCTAATTATTAATATAATGCACAATTAAGGCGAAAGTGTGATAAATTAATAGTGGCTAATGTGTTGTTCTTGGAGTCACCTGCTGGAGTTGGATTCTCGTATTCAAACACATCATCGGACTATCGCACGGGGGACACGCGCATAGCTAAAGATTCCTACACTTTTCTACTCAACTGGCTACAAAGATTCCCTCAATACAAAACGCGCGATTTCTTTATCGCGGGTGAAAGCTATGCAGGTCATTATGTACCTCAGCTTGCTTCCCTTATTTGCTCGGAGAACAAGAAAACAAAAACCCAACTTATCATAAATCTGCGTGGGATGATAGTAAGTACATTTTGAATATTTCATATATAAAAAAAGGAAAATTAAAAACTTAAAAACGTAAGCAATACTTATAGTATATCACTATCTTAATGTGCAGATTGGAAATGCTTGGATAGATGATAGTACCTCATTACAAGGGATGTATGATTATTACTGGACACATGCCCTAAACTCTGATGAAACACATGATAGAATCAATAAATATTGCGATTATGATTCTGGTAATTTTTCGGGTACATGTGAGCAATATCGAATTAAAGGAGACAGTGAATTTGGTTCAATTGACATATATAACATCTATGCTCCGGATTGTGATACCAGTGCACGATCCGGACAATCCGGATCCGTAGGATCTGTAAGTCTTATTACTCGATTACATAAATAATATAAACATATATATGTATATATATACATATATATGTATATATATATATGTGTGTGTAGTTGTAACTAAACTAGATTTTAAAAACATGGTACTAGTTGAAGAATCTTGATCCTTGCTCTGACGAGTATGTCGAAACGTATCTAAATATTAAAGAAGTGCAAGAAGCTCTTCATGCCCGAAAAACTTCATGGTCACATTGCGGGTATCCTTTTTTTTAAAGTTACATAGTTTATAAACACAAAGTGTTTGACATGATTGTTATAAGTCATTAATGGGCTTACTAATCATTCTCTTAATTAATTTGTGTAGTGGTATTCAAATGAAAGATAGCCCTTCATCCACATTGCCCGTCATTAATCAGCTAATCACAAACGGTATTAGTGTCTGGATATACAGGTAAGTCTTGTATTTAGTGGTTTTAATAATATTTTGAAAAAGGAATCGTAACTTTCATTTATGATGGACTTATAGTGGAGACGTTGATGGACGGGTCCCGGTGACATCCTCAAGGTACTCGGTAAACAAGTTGAAGCTTCCTATAGAGACTGCTTGGCGAGCATGGTACAATAACAAAGAGGTACACAACACCAACACCTCAACCACGTTGACTAACAATCGATCTATACCTAATAAATAAGTAACACTTCGCGTCACATGTCACAATTTTGTGAACCTAAAATTATTTACCAGTCGCTTTTCCTTTTCTCCCCTATTTCTTCCTCGTTTACCATTCAAAATTTCTTAATTTTATTCAGCTCTTTATATCTTATTTCACCCCTTCACTAGACTCAACCTGTGTAATATATATGTTGGTTTTTTAATATATAGTTAACATAGTTTATGGCGTGAACATAACAGGTTGGAGGATATGTGGTAGGCTACAAAGGATTGGTGCTGACGACAGTACGAGGCGCAGGACATATGGTTCCAGGTGACCAACCAGAAAGAGCGTTGGTGATGATCTCATCATTCCTTCAAGGGAAACTTCCACCTCCTCAAACAGAATAATCAAGAAACTTCATTATACAATAAATTATGGACTTGATTTGCACTACTTCAAGTTTTTATTACATGCAAAGAATGCGAATATCAAAGTAGAGAGTGCATATGAAACCTGTGATGCAGAATTTTACGAGTTTAAATTGTTGCAATATATATGAAATGTTTCAATGTCTACTTCATTCAATAGCAGGAACATACATATGAAATAAAAGAGTACAAATGGAAATCACAAACTACCAAACTACTGTAAATAATAGCTGTTTACATAATGTACATTTAATAAACCATTAAAAAGTATGCCTCCTCAAGTCAAGATAACGAACTTTACTATACATGATAACTGTGACAGTTCTCAGCTAACGGAAGCTAAATTTTCTTATAAGTTAGGGTGGAATGAAATGACCAATAAAGCCTTTGACTTTTTTTAGTCAAATGGTATTTTTGTCATTTCACTCTAATTTAATAAAAAAAAATGAAGTTAGCATTAATACCCAAACTAGTTATGAAAATGAAATCATAAAACTCAAACCTGTTACTTTAAACCCTTAGTATCCTAAAGTACCCAGATCTGTTACTTTTGGCAAAACCACAAGGACCATCTGTGTAATTAACTCTATAAATTATTACTCGTGAAGAGATGGGCTGGATTCACCCACGCGCTGTTGCGGAATAAGATTAATAATTGATAAAAAAATTAGAATGAACTGAAGAAGATACACTGTGTGTCTAATAAGCTGAAAAACAACTTTGTAAAACACAAAGAAACATATCAAGGGAATTTAGCATCAGACAGAGATAATTAAACAAATATTACCAAACAGAAGTACAAGTAATTAAGTGTCATTTAATTCATACTTCATTATATGTAAATGATTTTATAAATAACTGTGTATAGATGATTTTAAATGATTTTATAAACAAACTTTGGCAGAACTAATATAGATACCGTGGGTACGTATTTAATCTTGTTAAATAAAGGACCAATTTAATTATATATTTTAGCACGACTTTAAAGGAATGGAAGGTCAAATATATTATATTGGTAAGAGACACAATGACAAAAAAAAAAAACACACACACACACAACAACAACAACAGCAAAATGTTAAATGGCAATGTGGATTATAACTTTTAAGCACATACCAATATCATGACTAGCTCTTGCAGAGGTGGGATATAAAATTGTTGATCTTAATTTCCCTTGATTTGGTAGCTTTAAAGCAGGAATCTTTCCAGTTTCTGCAAATGAAGGTCATAAAGATTAAAAAATTTCCTCAAAGTGGCTATTTTAGTTAATTTGTATTCCAATAAATACCTTATACTTTGAAAGGAAGAAAAATAAGATACCTTTTGATGGAGTAAAAGAAACTTTACTCCAAACTGTTAATCCCATGTTTTGCCTGTTAATTACAAATAATTTCATATAATGTCAAACAATCTCCTTGGATAAATTATTTTAAATGACAAGTGTTCAATTACAAAATTGAAACACATTTAAATAATATCATTTTTCTCTTCCAATCCAAATCAGTCTTCTCAAAAACCCATAAACTGTCATCCCAGTTTTTAATAAGAAAAAAGAGGTAAACTTCAAAAAGAAATTAATAATAATAAACTTTCAACCCAGCCTCGGCATTTGATCAAACACCTTCATATATGTGTTGTACAATATATGCATTCGTAATTTCGTATATTAAGGAGTAACAACAATCTATCTAAACGTTCAATATAGAAAACTGGCATGATACAAAATGAACCAAATTCCTCCAAAAAACAGTAAGTTGATTTTTAGAAAGGAAATAGAAATTTACACGAGCAGTGATGAGCTTGAAACGGCTGCTAATACCCCGTAGGCTGAGGAGCAAAAGGAGGAATCCGCCCGAGGAGGGGCTCGCGTCTGATTAGC
>WOUH02045888.1:0-11746 GCA_009936405.2 Stevia rebaudiana
GATATAGAATCAAACAGCCAAGTTTCAGTCAGATGCAGACTCAGTCAGAACTTCTAACTGAGTCAGCTTCTGACTCAGCCAGATCATACCCAGTCAGCCGAAACAAACAGCCCCTAAATTGATTGATTCGATGTTACTCACCACACAATTACCTTTCCTCTCTCCAGAAATAAACTTTACATATGGTCAAATTGTCTTGAAATAAACTTTATATATGTAAAGATAATTACATGAAAGATGAATTTAATTTTATTTCCGGAAAGCTGGTTTTCTTTTTATCTTGGATTTAGAATGAAAACAACCATTTTTACTTGGATAACATTAATTAATTAATCTAGTAACTTTCTGAAAACTTTTTTATTAATTTGGTAGAGCTTTTTCTAATATACTAGAATTAATTTTATTGTTAATTATGATAATTGATGGTTAGTTACTTAGTTGCAACAAATATATTAATTTTAACTGGTGTCAAAACTAGACTTTTTTTTAAAGATAAAAGATTCGTGCTCGTTACACGACGGTATGGAATAGCTTGTTCCTCATAAAGTATTCGTTCAAACCTAGTGTTTTTAATATTTGGTTGTTACAAACAAGTATATCAAAATTTTGATGTATTCAATTTAGACAACTCGACGTTTGAGACGTGTATATGGGAAATATATAATAAAAATAGGTTCTTAATAAATGCGTTTAAATGCTAATTTTCTAATATAACTTTGTTTAACGTCAAAAAAAAAAAGAACAAGACATATTTAACCTAATGAAAAGATTAAACCCTAGAATAACCAATAACATTAACCAATTCAAACACATATTTAATTTGGACACTCTTTAATTTCCCCTTGGTAGTTGGCACCAGTCCTAAGAGGCTTAGGCATAGAATATACTTTTCTTGAATTTTAACATGGTGATTACTTGAAAGGATTATGTGCATTGTATTAATGGTCAAGTCTATAATTATAATAATTGAATTAACGTAACACACAAAGGACAAACAAAAGTAATCTTATTGTTTATTTAGGGTAAACTGCAAAATAAGTTCATGAGCTCCTATCTTAAGTCCCCACCGCGTCAATTAGCACTTTGTGTCCCTGTTGTTTTCAGTTGCGGCCAATCAAATCATAGGGGAGAGGGGCGTTAAATAAATCATCCGACAGAGGTAACGTTCCATTATTTGTGGGGGTAAGATGGTAATTTCCATGTTGCCCACCCCCCACTGATCGTCAGCCCCGTCGCCACCACTGATCATCGTCTCCGCACCTCCATCGCTTTGACCGATCGTCGCCTCCATCATCGTCACCGATTGCACCTCCAGTCGCATCGACGCTTTGATATGGTTCTCCCATATGATTCCACATTGCATTGAAGAACACCAACATCGCAGATACGTTCTTCCCCTTCCCACCTCAATCAGTAAAATTTGAGCTCTGGATTCAAAATTTTAACACTGTTTGTTAGTTATTGATGCTGGGAATAGGGTCACCGCTGGTCTAATCCAGCTCTGGTTGTAACTGCGGCTGCTTTTGAAGTTTTGGAATAGTTTGAACATCCTTTTTGAAGTTCAATGCGGGGTTGATAGGGCTGGCTTGGAGTACGAGCTCGTGGTGGTCATTGTCTACATATTAACCTACTAGTATTAGGGATTTTAGGGGTCTTTAATGAAGATTTGTACCCTAATCAAATTTGGTTATGGTTAAGTTTGTCATGATTATTCCCGTTATCAGGTTTTTTCATGGTTATCAGCCCCAAACTATTGAAATTTCTCATTAATCAAGCTAATGTTTGTTTATATTTGTTGTTAAATGATTCGATTTAGGTTTTTTTGGTATAATTGTGAGTATAATTGAATGAAAAAAACAGCTATGAAGCCACAACATAAATCACTAATATATTAACTCCTAACATTCTAAAAATCTCTAACTTTTATCCACGTTTTCAATAACTCATATCACTTATCATGTCCTTCAAAAGGTCCAAGTCTAATAAATCACTCGAATTCGCTCATCCGGTATCATCTTTGATCTGTCTCTCCTTCTCTTCATCTATCATGATTTTTAAATGCATTGACATTGTTGAAATATACCCTAGACTTTCTTTTACTATCTGTTGAAAACTAGTAATTCCCTAATCCATGTGTTAGTATAAGTTTAATATGTGTTATGTAAATATTATAAAGTAGAGGGACTATAAGAGTCAAAGTTAAAGTTTATAACCGAAAAGGTAGTTAATTCGGTTATAGGGTAGTTATGGTAGTTACGCCACATGTCAAGATATAAGTAGCTTACGAAAGGGTGCGATGGTTGATTCGTCACCTATATATATGTATGTCCCGATATGTAAAAATTTAACAGATTCATAATATACAAACAATTTACGTTTCTGTGTTTTGTGAGTTTGTTCAACATGTGTTTGATTCAAGATCGATGGTCTGGACGGGACCAACAGTGGTATCAGAGCGTGAGGGCTCGAATCAAACACATGAGGATGATCGAAAGGAGACCGATCAAAGGGCGGAGTGCCCTATTACGAACCGGAGGGTTCGAGGGTGGCCGGAGGGCTGCCAGAGATAGACTGTGACGAACCGGAGGGTTCGGGTGTGACCATGAGGGCAAGAAACACCAACGATTCAGAGGAATCGAGAGAGATAAAAAAAATGATCGGGAATAGATCAACTGAGAAATCGATTGAGGGAAATCGATTTAAAAAGGCAAAATTCGATTGAGTAAAGATCGAATTGGAGATACCAAATTGGTTGATGAAAACCAGAAATTGAAAAGACAAAAGACGTACTTACAGGTATGACCGCCGCCGGAGTAGACGCCGGAGACGGAAGGAGACCGCCGTTGACCGGAAATAAATCATAAAACCATTAGTTGAAGAAGAAGGGAGAACAAATTGTACCTGTTTGTTTGTTTATGTCGGAGAAGAAACAACACCAGCTACAGGATGAAGAACCGGAGATTCATTGATTGATTGAAGGTTGCGGACGATTCGCGGGTCAGTCGGAGATAGCGCTGATGATCAACGAGATGTTGACAGCGGGAGTTTATCCGGCATGGATGGCATCACAAAGATCAACGAGATTGACGGGATTTCAGGCAGAGAATGACCAGGAGGAAATCGCCGACGAATTAGAGGTTGAAGATTGATGATGGCCGAACCGGAACCAAAAGACTGGACTCGAAATTGTTCGCTGCCATGGAAGGAAAAGGAATCAAGGTTCATGAATGGATTGTTGGTGAAGCAGACTGTAAGACCACAGTCCGGAAGAAAGTGAACCCTAATTGATTTGGGTGTTGTGTTCGTTGAAGGCAGAAAGAAAGGGGAATATTTGGTTTTGATTGAGAAAAAAAAAAAGAACCGAACAAAATGTGAAAAACAGGCTAGTTGTGTGTTGGGCCAAGTATGCAAGTGGGCCGATGAAGATTGGGCTACTGTTGTGGATCAAAAGAAGAAGGCAAGTTTTAAAGATTGTGGGCTGGATGTTATAATCAAAAGTACCAGCAATAAAACAAAGGAAAGAGTGGGATACTCGTTTTAGACCCGACAAAACTTAGAAGCCGCGAAGAAACCGTCAAAGGAGTGACGAGACAAATGACATTCGTGGAGGATGGCATCAAAGGGACCAACCAAAAGATAAAGCTTAAAGATTTGAAGATATGAAGACGAAGACATGGATTAAGAAATTAGGGGGAATGTTGAAAACTAGTAATTCCCTAATCCATGTGTTAGTATAAGTTTAATATGTGTTATGTAAAGATTATAAAGTAGAGGGACTATAAGAGTCAAAGTTAAAGTTTATAACCGAAAAAGGTAGTTAATTTGGTTATAGGGTAGTTATGGTAGTTATGCCATATGTCAAGATATAAGTGGCTTACGAAAGGGTGCGATGGTTGATTCGTCACCTATATATATGTATGTCTCGATATGTAAAAATTTAACAGATTCATAATATACAACACAATTTACGTTTATGTGTTTAGTGAGTTTGTTTAACATGTGTTTGATTCAAGATCGATGATTTGGACGGGACCAACACTATCATACATGTAAGATGAATACAAGCTAAAATGATGCAATTAAGCTAAAAATAAGATTAAAGGCATAGTGGTGAACGGATCTAAGTCGCGTGTAAATTATGTACTACATTATTACCAACTGTACAATCATAACTGTACAACTTAATAAGCCAAGTAGATATCATCGAACTATACAATCATAGCGTAGTAATATATAGTTACACAACAAAACATACAAATTCAACCAACTGACAAAAACCCAAGTTCAAACCTAAAGATTAGCAAAGTCCCTGAACAAATTAATATTCTAAACTCTTGTTTCCTTGAAACTTTGCTCAATTGACAATGATCACATGTAAACAAGCTTTAATGCCTCATCTTGGTCATATGCTCGAGATATTGAACGATTTCTGACATCGGTGGTCTAAACTCCGGTTCATCCTAAAGAAAACAAACAAAGGCACTAGATAAGAATAATTGCAACTATAATGGTTCTTAGTTAGTAAATGCTGCTTAAAACATGTACTGAAGTAGTCAATATCATCATCACTATAAATTTAAAAAGAAGTAAAGAAGATAGTACATTTACGAAAAGAAAAGTTTAGATTGTAACCTGAACACAAAGAGAGATAATATCAGCAAAGCGCGATAAAGACTTTGTTGAATAAGCAGCATCAAGTGAAGGATCTACCATTCTTGACAATGCTTCTATATCATGAAGCTTAGGAACCGCCCATTTCACCAAATACTGATCCCCACGAGTTTTTGATCTACAAGTATCATAATGTGTTATATTAAATAATGTACAATTATAATCTAAATGTATAGATAGAAATATTTAGTAAGGTGTATAGATAAACAAAAAATATATATACTTTGAGCGCTATCAACGTGTTTTTATAACATAACACAAACCGCTCAAATGTAACAGGGTCGAAATTGCCACGTATACCTTTATTTCTTTTTTAAAAAATTGAAAAACTAAAAGCAATTTTTAGATTATATGGATAATAAAAATAAAACATGCTTCAAACTTAAAATACTAAGTTTGAATCTCTAAAGTCAAAAGTTTGACTTCTCAAGATAAGGGGGATGGTATTCTGGTCATTACCACAAAAAATAATAAATTAATTAATTAAAATTGAAGATTTTTTAGAATGGATAACCTATGAAGAGCTTTTCGACCCGTTAGAAGTTCTAGCATAACAACTCCAAAGCTATAAACATCACTTTGGTAAGTATATCTTCCTGACTCCAATTCAGGCGCACCATGTCCTGAAGCATGCAACTGATATATAATAATAACATAATGTCAAACACCAATTATAATAATTTCGATTTAAATACTATGGTTGTCACACAAGACAAAAAAACAAGTTACCTTACTAATGTAGCTTGATGGCATCACTGGAGCCAAACCACAATAAAAAACACGCGCTTTTAGCTCTTCATCAAGCATAATATTTGCAGACTTGAAGTTTTGGTGGACAACTTCTGCCTCGTGCAAGTACCTAATATATTCTAGCACATATTATTAACATAATAATCTAACAAACTATACCCATTTGAGATAAATTATATCCAAACAGGACCCGTTTTACAAGATGGATGAAGGTGCGAGTTGAAAGATAAACTCACTCCAATGCTTTTGCAGTTTGAAGTGTCGTTTTTACACGAGTTTTCCATGAAAGTTTCTTATGAAGATCTTCATCTTGATGCAATGCTTCATGTAATGTCCCGTTATTACAATGTTTGTAGACAAAATATTGTTCTCCGTGTTCACAACAGTAACCCACGAGTCCAACTATATTATCATTTTGAATTTTTGAGACATTTGACACCAACTTCATGAAATCTTCATCACTCAAATCTGCATTCTCCAGTTTCATTACAGCCAGTAGCTATAATAATATAAAGTAGGTGAGTAAATTGTTAGTTAAAAAAAGAGGGTCAACCTGTTTATGTGAATACGGGTCAACTTGGGTTGTATGCTATTAATAACACGTCAAAAAACTGGCAGTAAAGAACATACCATTTTTCACATCAAATTTAATTTAACAAAAATAAATTACCGTTTCATCTGGAAGCCGGGCCCTATAAACCGCGCCAAGCGATCCTCTACAAATAATATTTTCTTGAGAAAAGCTATCTGTATATTGTTGAAGAGATGAAATTGAGAAAGATCTTGGCAAATCTGTAATTATTGAATCATCCAGGACCGTTGTTGGAACTAACACCGGTTGTTCAACCACGATTTCGGTTAGAGGTTCGGGTGGTGGATCATTAGAAATTGCTTCCTTTTTTTTCTTTCTAACTTTGGACCTTGGTAACGGGTCATTTCTTCCATTATCATTTCGTGGAGTTGCTATGCAAGATCAAGGATCATATAGTTGGTAAACAAAAAACAAAAAATAAAATAAAATGTCAACGTCAAATGTGCTAACTATCAACTTCCAAGTTTCATTTTTTATAAATAAATTCAAGTCCATGTTAGTTAATAATCTGTAATTAGTTTGTTAATGTTGTTTGTTTAAAAAAGCCGCACCTAGGGATTTTTTATGTTAAACCCAGGTTGTAGTGGTATAAGTATGTTTTAATGTTTAATGATTAACAAATAAAAATTGTCATGTATAATTATTAATTTTTGAAATTTTTTAATACGGAAGTTTTAATTTGACCTTTTTCATTTCGAATAAGAGAAATGCGTTTTTAAAAAAATAAAAATAATTAAACTTACCATTCACTTTATGATGACCAACTTCGATAATGGAGTTTTGATTGCTCCATCTTGACACAAGCATGCATAACCCAAGTGCAAGAAAAACAAGAATCAAGAATCCAATGATAACATTTTTACTCGACGGCATGAATATTGATGATGGAAATGTTAAGTTGCATCCTCTGTGACTGCGATTGACATATGAACGTGTAACAATTTATAATTTAAACCTTCAACTGGATGACATAATGACATAATTTAAATCTATAGTTTCATTACATATAGCATCCTATTGGGACTTTTTCTTACAAGGCACAACAGCATCAATAAATTTTACCATTTGTAAATTCCTAGACATTTCAAAATGAAAACTTTAACTACCGTAAAAAACAGATACACTTTTATAAAACTATTTTACCACCAGATGTTGATCGCATGCAGCATAAAAAAGTCATACTAAGATATACACAAAAATCACTTAGAAAAAGTTAAACGATTACCTGAAATTTGGAATGTTCAACAAATTCGGGGGTATTGTTCCAGAGAAAAAGTTATTGTCGAGATCCCTATGGTAAAACAAAATATTAATTCACATAATCATAAATAAAAAAATGAATTTAAAAGCATTTCAATAAGTTTGATAAGGAAAAAATATATAAGGCAAGTATAATACACATCAATAAGGGGAGAATTTCGCAATACGTCAATTGAACCAGTCATATAGTTGCGCTGTATGTGGCTGCCAAAAAAAAGTGGAAAAAACATATATGTATGCATTCAATTCACCACGTATACGTATAAGTTGTGCAACAAATACCCAATTTAAAACTTTATGTCTTACAATGTGGAGAGTGATGTCAAGTTCGCCATCGACGGAGGTAAAGGACTACCTAGATTGTTTTCAGATACATTCCTGTAAAAAGACATTACATTCAAAATGTATCTATGTAGGATATTACAAGTTATAAAAGTGATAAAACTCAGGGGGTTGAGCATGGGTAATAAACATTATAAGAGCCATGTTGATCTGAAACATTTTTTGTAGGTAATTATGATTTTTTGTCCATACTTTTTTATATTCTTGTTTCAGTTTAACTTGTTCTTATTGTTCCCGGATTAATAAGTAAAAGGTAACCTCCAGGATTGGGAAGAATAGTCTTGTAGACATTTTGGTGAAGAGTTTGGATTCATGGCTCAAATCAATGGCTTATAAAACTAATCTTAATACAATGATAAATGAAACATTAGGATTCGCACGTACAAATAAGTCAAGTCCTTTAGTTGATAAAAGGCGTCTGTAAGCGTACCAGTAATAGTATTGTTGTTCAAAGACCTATCACAAAACATAAAAAAGTTGTTGATCAAAGAATACATATCAAAGCTTGATGAAGATAATACAAACTTACAAGTCTGTCAATTAACCTACCTAATTGAGCTAAAAATGGTATAATTTTAAATTTTTTTTTGTCTTTATCAAATTTTGACCTAACCAAGTCAAATGAAGTTATCATTAAAAAACCCACATGTATATGCATTTTAGACAAGTTTATATAAAAAAATTAGGTAGATGGACCGTTTATAAGAAAGTATATTGGTTTTATTAAAATTTGTTGTCGCGAAAAGAGAAAGAAACATAACATACAAGATCTTCAATGTAGGTGGCAGATGTACCGGGATATTGCCCCAAATGTAGTTATGACTCAAATCTCTGCTCATTCAAAGACCAACAATGAATTATTTACATGAAGAAAATTATAAGGTTAGTGATCACATAATCACTCACAATATTTTGATTGCAGAAAACGTTCCCAAATCGTGACTCAGTTGACCTCGTATACCAAGATTCTTAAGGACTCTGTATATTTAGAAGCGTTAACAATAGATACTTTTGCAAGAAAATATGATAATTTGATTCATACATTGAAACTATGAAGTAACTCTCACATTGGACACCTTGCCAACCATCTTTACATGGATCTCCGTCTCTAGTTACCCATCCGTTAAGTTCAGGGAAGCTCAGAGATTCATAAAAACTGGTTATTGCTTCAACTGTAACAAAGAAATAAGAGATTAATTATAATAATAATTACATTATATTATATTATAGTAGTACTAATCAAACTAAAATGTAACGACTGAAAGAAGACTTACCATCACTAGGTAAAGTAAACCCAAAACAGTTTGGTGCGTTGGAAATTAACAATAAACCCACAACACCAATCAAGTAAATCTTGAGTTCTGAATTTCGCATCTTCAATGCTCAATAGTCTCAAACACACACCGAATCATCATTAGTTTGATAAATCAAAATTAGAAAACACTCATAAACAGATAAATTCACAAATAAACCAACTTGCAAGAAACAACATTTTTGTTAGCAAGGGAACAATTCAAGACAAATAAAAGTAAACTGAAACTAAAACATTTGCGCATTTCAACTGATATGATGAAATTGAGCAAAGAAAATACAAACCCATGAATTTTGCTTGTTCAAATTTTGTTTACCTTTATTGTAGAACTATCGAATTCGAAAAATGTAACGTAACTGTTTGTCGTTTGGCGATTCAAGATGTCAAATAAAAAAAACACGAAAATGTAACATAACTGTGTTTTTTTTATTTGACATCTTGCAATTTAAAAGAGTATAATCTAACAGTTAGTTACTATTAGGAGTGTAAAAAGTTTATGTAATCACAATATGTATGAGTGATCAACAAAAAAGTTGATGATAATAACAATAGTTAAACACATAACATATTTTACTTTAAATCTATATAAGGAGACCTTATAATATTAAGGGTATTTAAATGAATGTACCTTGTTGTAGTGCTACTAAATAAATCCAATTCAGTAGAAATTCTCACTTCAATTGAAGTTCCTAAATGTTCCAAAATTTAATAATCGAAATTATAACATGTATTATATACAGTAGAGAAACAGAATGACATATCAAAATTGAAAAAAAAAAGGAGAGTATCTAAAAAAAATTATTGCTAGATTGAAGAACAATACCTTATAGGTACTAATCAATAGGTATATAATATGAATAATTTAAATATCTATACATTTAATTTTATTATTTCTTTGATTTTTAACTGCTTGCCATCTTAACTACTTCCAGTTAAGATTTACCCTTTAGATATGGCATCAATTCTGGAATTAAATAACAAATCCAGTAAAGAGTCAAAATTACATTTTGTAAACAACATGGTCAAAAGCTTTTTTTGGTTGAGTCATTTTGAATAATCAAATTACAAATTTTATTCAATCTTAAATTCATTTAGGTACAATCCACAAATAACCTATTTCTTTTTATAATCAAATTGCAATTCCTTTAAATGCATAACATGTTCAAAAGCTGTTTTTGGTTGAATCATTTTGTATAATCAAATTACAAATTTTATTCAATCTTAAATTCATTTAGGTACAATCCATAAATCAACTATTTCATTTTATAATCAAATAGAAATTTCTAATCAATAATAAAATGCATATAAGTACAATGACAAGTCAACAATTTTTTTATGTAAAATTTCATATCGCAAATAAATGCATGTCAGTAAAAATACTTGAATCGTTTGATAGTATACAGATATCAATTTCCATTAAATTAGATTTCCTCAGTGCTTACCCAATCTGTATATTTGTTTGCTACAAATAATTTCGAACTCAGTGATTGAAAGCGTGTTCTTTTTTTAAGTTTGATTATATTTATCTTCAAATTATTTAATTGCAATTGTGGAGTGATGTTCATCAGAAGTCAGAAAATCGCTATATTTTGATTCAAAAACTAATTTTGCAAACTTACGTAGTGGATGAAGATGTGGTTGATTTGTGGAATCACGATGATGAATGATCTAATAAATTTAAAACCCTATAGATACACAGCAAGTATTAAATACAAACTGATTTTGCTTACTTACAGATTGAATAAAGATGTGGTCGATGTGTGGAATCACGATGATGAATGTTCTGATGAAATTAAAAAAACCCCAATGATACAATAAATACTAACTTTGCAAAGTTACATAGTAGATGACGGTAATGGATTTCTGGAATCACGATGATGAATGATCGTATGAAACCGAAAAAAGAAACGAAATTGTTGTACGGGTGGCGATGGTTTAACTGGAAGAAGGGTGGGTGTGTGTACTGCTGCGAGAAGAGATTCGACGGAAGTAAAAACGGAACGGTTGATCTCTACCGTTATTAATGGAGTCACTAATATGTACGTAGATTTTAAAATATCAGCAATTAAATTGGGTTCAACTATAACCAAAAATTGTAAATGTTATAAAAAAAAGCTAATTAACTCGTCAACTTTTAAGGGTCCGTTTGAGTTTTCGCATGTCAAATTTGAAAATCTTAGGGAGTCTAACATAGATCACAAATCTACTTAAAAATATAAAGTCATGCTAGATTCTACCAATTGAACCCATAATTATACAAACATGACACAAATATATCACTAATTATTTATTTTTGTGAACCCATCTAATATTTTGTATTCCTTGATCAATTCAAAACAATTAAAGAACACATAAACAACTTATAATGAAAATTACATATTTAAAAAACTTCATTAAATAATTTTCTTAAATGTAGAATCTAACATGAAATTTCAAAGAAAACTAAAGTTGTCGGTTTGCAAAATATGATTTGAAATATGGATTTGAGCACATAACTCAAACGCAAAATTGTTTAGACAAATGGATTAATCGATAGGAAAATAACATGATTTATAGAATATCAAACAGCAAATAAATTTCGATCGAATACATTTATCATTCGGGTATAGTCTAATTAATATGTAGTCAATTCATCAAATAAGATTTCTAGAGTAATAGGAATACCAAACGTGTACCTTAAAGCTCTTAAATGTAGAATCTAACATGAAATTTCAAAGATAACTAAAGTTGTCACACCCCCTTTGAACGGTCAACGATTTGCGGAAGCGACAGTGTGTTGTGCGGGGGTGGGACCATGACCGGGTCAAAGCACACGATTA
>WOUH02045899.1:0-11745 GCA_009936405.2 Stevia rebaudiana
TAACAACGCACGAATAAGTATAATGAATATGATAAAGGTTTGGCGTGCGGTTATACCTTCCGATTCGGTTCGCGTTCACGAACCCGGTTAGTTAACCGTTAACCCGATTTAAGATCCGGATACACCGTTAATCTCGGTTTTGCACGACGAGTCTATCCAAGCCATCAGTTTTCGTTGTTGACTGAGTTTGACCGAATTTGACCACAGTTGACCATGTTTGACCTGTGTTGACCAAAACCCAAGCTTAACCTAGCTTTGACCACAGCTGACCGAGTCAATCGGGTCTGACTCGCAACCCAACTCGTTCATACTGAACTTCCACGAACAACCATCATGGATCCGGCCAACATCAAGAGCTCCGGCAGCCGGAATCCAGCCCAAAACCATCATCAACAACAACCTATCGATAATCAACAACCCTAATACCCTAGATTTGTGGAAATGGTGCAAGATTCAAAACAAAATTCGAGAAGATGAACGAGATCTATAGCAGAAATAGTTGGATCATTACCACCGGGTGTAAACCGTAGTCGTCGGTGCTGCGGTGAAAGAACCAACGCACAGCCGCCAAGGTTCCGGGTCGGAAGCCCTAGCTGTCGTACGCCACCACCACTACTCTCGTCGGTGTGTCCATCTCCAGCTCAACCATCGGTCCTAAAATGACCCCAGCCGTCGCGTTTGTGGTTAGCTCTGTCTCGGGATGTCACAAGGAGGAGAAAGCAGAGCAGGTCGTAGATGGAGAGGGAGAGCAGGCCGCCGCTACTAGCTTTAATGATAGTCGCCGTCGGAATGTGAGGTCGCCGGAAAGGAGGGACCGATGGGCTCACTTTTCTCGGTCTCTCTCTCTAAAACGGCTGCAACTACATTTAGGGTTTTCAAATGGAGGTGAAGGGTAGAAAGAGTATATTATATACTCTAAGGTTTTCAAGTGGGTTTCCAACCGATCACTCAGTCTACATTGCGTATACAAACTGTCTAAGACATGAATAACATTCTCGATTATTATTTCAAGACTGAAATTTTTGTTAATAACAAAACCTTCTCGGGGCATTCTTATCATCATATTCAAGCTGGTTTGGTGAATATAACGTTAAACGCGTCGCTCTCCCGTATTTATTGAGTTTAAGCGGTTTTCTCGTTTCCACGCACCGAATATTATTTTTCTCTTTCTGATGTAATTAATATTTATAATAAAGTATAAAATACTTATATTTGCTTCGATTCGCGTGTCATGACGGTTAATCGGTTGAACCTGGCGGTTATGTGTTAAACGTGGTTTTACCGTTTCGCGCGCGCACTTTGCGTTTTGTCGTTCCGAGTGACTTTTGTACCTTTAGTAATATTATTTTTATCATTGTAAGTTATTGTAGATAATTAAATTTCTTGATTGTGTTAGTTCCGGTTATTAATCGCGTAAACCGTTAATCGTTCGTTTTCATTTGTAGGTTCCCAAAGTTTACGAAAAGACTTGCCAAACGAGTCCGTTAACTTATATGGGCTTGTATTTTGTTGATCGTGGTTTAAATGGGCTTAGCTTCTTATTGCGCCTAGCTTGTTAAGCCCACTGGGCCAAAAGTCTATTATCGAAATTTGTCAATTGTTATATTAATCACCCAAGGTTATTACTAAAGAAGTGAACTAACAAAGTCCCCCTAAGTAATAACTCAGGGATTGTATTGCTTTCGATGCATGCTTGAATCTACTTCTATCCATACCCTCTTTGACTTTGGAATCAACATAATTTTCTCATTTTCATGAGATTGACGTTTATTAGTGATTTCAAAATCCTGCGTCATATGATGCTTTCTCATTACCAAAATTGTGACCATACCTCTTATTATCCAAAGTTGGTGGAAAAGATCTAGCATACAAATGAAAGCTCCATGGGTTTCTTTGTCTTTGACCACCATAATTTTAAAATAAAATGTGTGTGGTCTAAAATCTCTCTTAGGCTTCTTTCTAAAATCGTTGAAAGCCTTTGTTAATAAGTCAATTATGTTAACATTTTCTGTTAATAGGCTTTTGTTCTTTGACTTTCTTGATCTCCTCCTTCGTTTTCTTTTCTTTTTCTTCATCTAACACTCACCTGGTTTAGATTCTGATTTGGATACTCCATAGTATGAAAACCATCCTTATTAGTTAGAATATCATTTTTAGGAACATTCTCAACTGATAAAGATTCTATCACTATTGCAATATTAAACTTCGCATCATCTATTTGATTTAAAGGAGTTATGATTTCATTTTCAACTCTTCAAAATCAGTCTTCAATCTAGCATTCTCCTCTTTCAACAATTCAAGCTCCTCACATCTTTGACTCAATCTCCGAACCTCAGTTTTTATCTCATAAATACGTCTTTTCTTCCATGATCTGAAATGTTACTGCTTTTCTTCAACGAGTTATTTCCTAAATCAGAATATACCAAAAGAGCCCTCCAAAGATCTTTGGGTGTTTTGTGCTCCTTGAATTTTTGAAAAATCTCTTTTGATAATGCAGATTTAATCAAGGAATATGCTTTCTTATCGAGCTCGTATTCATTCTTGTCATTGGTAGTCATTCGAGCAAGACTTATTGGTACACCCTTAACCACTGGGTGAACATACCATTCAATAATCGAAATGTTAAGCATCGGGTTCGTGGTTGAAATAAAAATTTTAAAACTTATACAGCACAATGACATTTCTTCAAACGAATTGAGAATATGAACATCCTAAAAAAATGCAATTGAAATTTCCGAATTTTTTGTAATTTTTTTTTAATTCGAACATGTTAGTGTTGAAACTGTTAATCTCAAAATTTGAACTTGAATCTTGAATTGCAAAATTCGAATATGTTTAAGTCGAAAGCTTTCGAACTTATTAATATCGAGAATTGCGAACTTGAAAGGGTTGAAATTTTTGATATTGTTAATATAAAAAATTCTGAATTTGTTAAATTCGAATCTGACAAATTCGAACATGTTGAATTCTATTGACTTCGAATGTATACAATAACTTCGATTTTCTAATAATTTTGATATTATCACTAACTTCGAACTTATCACAATCTTGAAACCTCAGTCGAATTCGAACTTGTTAGTATCGAATTCAGACAATGAATTCGATACTATCAATATTAGCTCAAAATTTTTGAGACTATTTGTCTCAAATCAGCAACTTTCGAGACTGTTAAATTAAAAAATATCAGTCTCGAATTTAATGAATTTCGAGATTGTTAAATTCGAAATATTAGTTTCGAATTTAAACAATTTCAAGATTATTAAGTTTGAAATATTAGTCTCGAAGTTAAACAATTTCAAGATTGTTAAGTTTGAAATATGAACTGCCAGGAGAATCTTCAAATGTTCATCAGATCAGCAACAATCTCCAACTTCAAAAATCACTAAAATGATCATAAAAACTTTATTGTTTAGAGTTAGATCTCCGATTTTAAATTAATCTCTTCGTAATTCAAAAATACACAATCTTAGCCAGTCAATTTGATCAAAACATCACAGAATTTGATCAATTTTCAAGAAAATGTGGCTGCCATTTTATATTCATCAAGAAATAACAATATTCAAATTTAATTGCAAGAACACTTGTAATCTCAGACCAACAACTCTAATACCACTTGTAGGTCCGGTAGATCTCTAGGATCTCATTAAGATCAACAACTTTATTACACGTGGAATATGTAATCAAGTTATCGCGTATCGATCACGAATCACACAAATAAGAAATAAACACAAGATGAAGATGAAGAACAAGAACACACACATAACATAAATGTGAATTTCCTTATCTGATTTAATATGTGAATTACAGCTGACCAGAAATGAAAAATGTACATTCAAATACAAAACGAAAACTATTTTACTAATATAAGTTCATAATATCTGAACTCATTAATTTCAGAATATTCGAACTTGATTAGTTCGAAATATTCACACTTATCAAGTTCAGAATATTTTAACCTTAATTAGTTTGAAATATTTGAACTTGTTAAGTTCGAAATATTCGAACTTATTAAGTTCAAAGATATTGAACTTACTAAGTTCGAAATAATTTCGAACTTGAATAATATCGAAATTATTAGTTTTGAAATATTTTGAAACAAATAACTTTGATATTATATTTGAATCTCATAGTATCGAATATTTCGATACTATCAAGTTCGAATACTACAAACTAAACTAAATAAATTAATAAATTAACCATTTACTTCATTATATCAAACTTAGAATTACATAAGAACCTAATAGACACAAAAACAAACATGATCTTCAGTAATCTCCGAGCACTTGATAATCCTGTGTACGAACTAATAGTCTCAACATTCATCCATTTGCACTCAACAGTTCAATAGAATTATTTCCATAGATTCAATAACGGCTATTGTAAGATCATTTAAGGATGATGTTATTCAAAACTAAGTCAGTGTACTTAGTCTTTCCCACAAAGTCCAAAGTTCTACTGAAGACATAATCTGTCGAAAATCAGTCAAAGAGTTATTATGAAGTTCTACTGAAGAGTAGTCTATCGGCAGAACAAGTGATCTACCGAAAGTTCAAACTACTGCCAATGCACAAGGTCTATCGATGAAGAAGACTATAAAGCATGTCCTGGTAAGCTGCATAAGAGATCTACTTATAAGTTGTACAAAAGATCTACTGATAAGCTGCATGTTCTGCGGAAGCATCTTCTATTTCCAGTACATGTGAACAGTTGACTTGATTTTTCTGCTAACAAACAGTACATTCATGTGACTGTTCCGTCTCTTTTATTAACATACATCAAATGCTTCCCTAACAGAATATTTCAATAGAAGATTTGATGCTGTCTACATTTAATGTTTGTATTAACTTGTCAAGTCATGTTTTGATTGATCCTTGTTTGTAATTAATGTAAGTATGATATGTTTGTACTTTCCTTTCTAGTTATCGAGCGTGTAATATCTGCGAGTGTACAGCTGTAACTATAGTATATAACCACTCATCGAATAAGCTTGCATCTTTGAACTTTGAGTGATAATATACTTTGAGCTTGTTTGAATACTCGTGTTCTTACTTTTCTTACTTAGATTGCAAACTATTTGAGTGTTTGTGTGATTATTTACTTGACTGTGTTTCCGTCATACTTAGGTAAACAAAACAGAAAACCTTGTGATTGTTATGTTAGAAAACCCAACCAGATCCACCAACTATATTCATCAAAACTCACAAATTCTGTTCGTAAAAACCCATGATGCTCAATGATCCTCGGAACATCCTTGTATTCTCGAAAAACAAATCATTAAATCGCCTTAGAAACAACTTTGATTCCATGGACAGTGATAAAATTTAATTAAAATTCAAGCACCGGATGAACCAAAGAAATCCAAGAACGTACCGATGGTGATTAAATTAAGGGCCCGTTTGGTTGGATGGAATTAGATGGGATTGGAGAGATTTTAAATTTGAATTCATCACTTATACTGTTTGATTGGCTATGAGAAAGAATTGGAATTGAAATAAATTCTAACCAAATCTCACACATGATGGAATTCAAAACCATTCAATGCTTCTAAGGATTTTGGAGGATTTCATATTAATGTCTTATGTGCTACCACAGCCCGCCGCCAACTGTTGTCGCATGCTGCCTGCCACCTACCAGCCGGCGCCACCTGCTACCACTGCCACTACCCCTCGCCTCCATTGCCACCTGCCACCACCGCCTCATGCTACTACCCCCGTCAACTGCCGCTATTGCACCTCGCCGTCACGGAGAGCCACGACTGTTCACATAGACATACATTCCAATTTCATAACAAATACAACTAGAAACATTTTGTGTTTTCAACTTAATCCGATAAATTCCGTTTCCAACAGTTAAATCCGCAAACTACATGGGCCTAAGCAACATATTGACTTCTAGTTGGATTTTTTTCAAACGTATCAAGTAGTGGCTTTTCTTAAATGTAACCTAATCTGTTTCTCTTAGTTTAACTGAATTAGGAGTCGAAGAAATATGAACAATCTCAAGAACATCAAAACCTTGTACGCTAGGTTCAGGGTAATATGGTCTTTTAATTTGTTTACATTCCAATTCCATTGATAGAGATAAAAACCAAAAACAGACTAATTTTTCAACGCAAATAATTCAAATTCAATTTCAGTAAATTTCATTTTCATTCAAATATTTCAATTCCTTTGAAAACAATATATGAACCGCCCTAAGGGATTCAAGCTAGAGAGTAACTATGTTGGAAATCATTCAAATTGTAATCAATAGTTCTTTTGTAACTCTTATAAGCATGACAAATTGATTATACGGTTATGGTTTTTTATCATTTGATTTGTTCATGTATTGATCAAACATTGTAAACGCTAATTTAATTTAAATTGTTGAAGTCCAATCCTTACAAAGTACTGTTCAGAAAAATCGATCCTCCCTCAGCAACTAACAACATGGTTGAAACCAAGATGTTCAATGAAACATGTCATCTTTTAAGTATTTGGGGACCTACTTTTTCCTCTTATAAATCTTTCTTAACAAACATTTCAACACCTCTTGAATTGCACTGCTAGGGTGAGTTTCAATTGATTTAATCAACTCATCATAAGTCTTTTCCTCGTATTCTTGAAACACACCCTACAAAATATCAAACAAATATGTAAGAAATCATCTACGTACTGTTTCATTATTCATATATAAAGGTAAAACCAACAATAAGAAACCTGAAGATTTAGACTATAATATAGCTCCTTCACTTTACCCACCCTCCTTGGGTCTTTTATCCCATAGTTTTCCTGAAAGTTTAATGGTAACTATACTTTTTAGATGAATTTTGTTCACTTTTGAAGCACAACAATGGTCATGGTCATGATCATACTTACGTATAGAATTTTCTTTTGTTCCTCGTTGGCAAGTTCTAGTGCTTTCACAACCAACCATGAACATTTGAAGTCTTCGATATCTGTTCCAATCTGATACATTCAGACACACCGTACAAGATCAATAATGGCTTCTTAATAAGGCGTAACTAGTTTAATTATAAGATAAGTGATGTCAGTATACTAACCTTGCCAACCACCTTAGGATCACCAAAGGTGTCTAGATAATCATCCTACAATAAACAACTTTAATGGTTTAGTTACTTTTTATGTTAGAAATTTGCCACTCATTCTTCACCAAGTTTTGTTATGGGGGCATCAGATTAACACCTCGAGTACATCTAGGGCAAAGGCCTCTAACGTAGTATTGTAAGTATTTTTTGTATATATATATATCACTTGCCCATAAAATATAATGCGTCGGGTGCAAACAAGGCCGTCTTAACACTCTTGGTGGCCCTAGGCGAAATGAAAATTTAGGGCCCTTTTCTGAGGACTATGATGAAAAACCCTCTTCTTTTTCTGAGCTTGGGACCGACAATAATAAACCATAAGTTTATAATTCGCGGAGTTAAAAAAATTGTAAACTTTTTACACGTTCATTACTTGTGTGTTCTTCAATTGGTGGTTAATTTTATTACTCATAATTTGGGTGTTCTTTATTTAGTGGTTCATTAATTTGTTCAGTGTTTGTGTGTTCTTCATTTATTAGTTCATTTGATTGGTCTTAACATTATTTTGAGTACTATCTTTTATAATCATAAAATATTTTAAGAATCTTGGGGCATGCATTTTAACTATCCTTTTTCTTTTCTAACATTACTTTGACTACGAAGCCGCCATAGGTTCGATTTCGGCCACATTAGGCCGATTTCGACCAATAATCACCGGATTAGGGTTTCAACGAGTCTATTCCAACCAAAACAATTCCTGTCAGTTTGTTTGAGTTTGATTTTGACTAGAAAGTTCGAGATTTGGCCTTATTGTGACCAATCAGGTCTGATTTTGACCACAATGTTTCAGTCTCAGTTTGACTTTGAGTAGATTTGGTTTGACTTTTACCAGGTGGTTGAATTTACCAAGAAACAATTCGGCATTAGGTTTAGGGCAGTCTCAGTCCTTTTAGATCTAACCTGTTGCGTATTGGATAGTGTTCCAGTTTCTGTGTGTCAAAACGTTTCTCGTTTAGTCATTTGAGATGGGAGAAAATGGGAAGTTTCTAATTCACAAGTTGGATGGTAAAGATTTTGTTTGGAGGAAGATGCAAAATAGGGATTTGCTGGTGTAGAAAGATTTGGATTGGCATTGGGTGAGATATTAGAGAAGTTAACTACATCTGCTTGGGAGACTTCGGATAAAAAGGCCAACGTGGTTATTAGATTGTCGTTGTCGAAGAATGTTGCGTTCAATATTTTGAAGGAGACCTCAACGAAAGGTATCATGGATGCATTATCTAAATTGTATAAAAATCCTTCATCAACTAATAAAGTTTTCTTGATTTGAGAGCTGGTTAACACAAAGATGAAAGAAGGAAATTTCAGTAACATTGCACATCAACAATATGAATTCGATTTGCTAGACTTGGGTCAGTAGGTTTCAAATTCGAGGATGAGGTTCAGGATTTACTACTATTATCTTCATTTCCTGATAGTTGGTCAGGAACCGTTAGAACGATTACTAGTTTTACAAGTGTTTTAAATTTTGATGGGATTCGTGATCTTATTCTAGGAGAGGACGTTTGACGAAGAAATTCAGGTGAATCATCACGTGATTTTAAGCATGTTGGTAGAGGAAGAAAGGCTAACAGAGGTAGTGAAAGCATGAACCCGAGGAGGAGTCAGTCTAAGGCCCCGAAAGATGTGGAATGTTGGAACTGCAAAGAGAAGATACATTTTAGGAATCAATGACCAAAGGAGAAGGAAGAAGTGAACGCCGCAGTTAGTGACACAAGTGATGATGCTTTTATCCTTGGTGTTTACAGCAGCATAAATTTTTGGATTATGGATCCTCATTCTTCAATAAATGCTACACATAGCACTGAAGCATTACAGAATTTTAAGGTTGGTGACTTTGATAAGGTAAGATTGTCTAACAATGAAATTCTTGATGTTACGGACATGGGTGGCATAGATTTGAAGACTTCAGCTGGGTCATGGACTTTGAAGAATGTTAGGGTTTATCCAATCTTAATATTGATTTATGTCAGACAGTTGGATAAACAAGGACAAGAATTAAGGTTCGGGAATTCGCAGTGGAATGTTGTTATTGGAAATCTTATCATAGCTCTCGGAAAGAAGAAATGGTCATTGTACTTAGTCGAGGTAACATGTGAGGGAATAACCATCCCAGTTAATATAATAAAGTTAAATTTACAGAATCTCGTGGGTAGAAGAGGGTGACTTTTGCAAGTGAGAAACCTATAGCCAAAGTGAAAATTCAGAGTGAATGTGCGTGGAAGAGTTCAAATAAACCATTCAAAGAATTTCGTGGTAGTGGGAGCATGATTCATGCTTCCGTTAGGGTTACTAAACGATAGTAGGTTAAGTGAAATGGTTTTCCATGCTAATAAAGTCTCTCAATTTGATTACTTCATAAAAAAGGAGAGCAATGTTTGTGATATCTCAGTATCTGACAGTTCGTTTTAGTGGGAGATGATAGAGATACACTTTGGATAAGTGGCAATTCCTTTGAAGCTTGGTAGGAGCTTTAACGTGCCTTTGGTTAATTGATGAGAAGGTCATGGTAACTAGGAAGAGTAGAGAGCCTAGTTGACAGGTTACTGAAGTAAGAGTAAGATCGGGAGTGCAGATGAAAGTGTTCAAGGCCTCCGAGTGGGAGTTTGTCGGGTTCGTTTACATGTAAATCATTGAACACCTAATAAATATTATCCTAGTTACACCCATGGACGTACGTCAGTTTAGTCCTAACCACATTAAACCCTTGTGTTTACTTCTGCGGGTGATTAACTACAACAGCAAATATTCTTACTATTTACGAAGTCAAGTCAAAGGCTATGTGAGAACCAAACAAAAGTTGTGGGGGGTGTATAACCATAACAACTTAATTTTGCTTTTCATTTGAGCAAATCGCATGTGTTGTGGGGCGTTTAACCATGACGAGGTTCTCATTCTCCATTAAATAAAGATGGCAGCAACAGGATGCGGGAACGTGGCCTCGGGCATCCACCACCGCAACAAATCGTGATTCAACAACGTGATCTTGGTTCTTCAAGTTTGATGTGCCCGAAGTTGACGGGTACAACTTACAACATGTGGATGGTAATGATTGAAGCATTTCTTGCCAAAGGTTATGGGAGGTGGTAGTTCTCGTAACCGATGACACAGTGACGAAAGAAGAACAAGATGGCGCGTGCTATACTCAATTAATCACTACCCCAAAAAATTCTCATGAAGGTGGCTAAGACAAGAATTACAGTGGATCAAAGAAGAGTGTAACTTGAATCATACAGCTAAGATGTGGAAATTTGGATTAAGAGGGGTAATGATGGAGTGAATCCTAATTTGCTGGTGTTGAGATAAATTATGAATAGATTTGTAAATATTTATTATTAGAGATAACTGTTATAGATTTATTTATTATTTAATTAAGAGTTTGAGTTGAGTTATAAATAGGTTACTTTTGATCAAGTTAGCAAAAAGTTTGAATGTGAGCCTTTTTAGAAAGTAAAACAATATTTATGATCTTTTCATTGTCTTAATTAATTTTACATTTGCCTCTTACACACTATAATTATAAATCATTTTGACCAATTTAAACCTTTTGAACATGATCATCAGATTCTCTGGGAAGTTTACAAGACCGGAGGAAGTTTTTAGCAACATTAGATCTCTTTTTTGTGGTTTAAAAATAAATCTAAATATAAATTAGTTAGTTGGGTAGATTGGTATAAATTCAATATGATGTAGTTGGAGTTTTGTTTGGGTGCCGCCCCGGTTTTCGGGGTCTTTGGCTTTCTAATGAGGTTTTCCTTTAAAAAAAAAAAAAACTTTTGAAGCGTCGGGTCTAGGCCACAAACATTATTCAGATTGTCTCACTCTCACACATACTTTAAATTACATAAACACGTGCAAACCAATGACCCCACATTGTAAAGAAAATAACTTGCATAGGTTATTATCTCTTGATATGTGAAGATCAATAGTATCACATTACCTGTGTCTGATAATATATGCCCATTTTGACAAGGATGTCTTTTACTTGAACATGATCATCAAGATTTTCTCCCAACATAAGGAGGGCACATGCAACCTTAAACCGAAATATAGATGTTAGATTATTTAGCATCTAAGGGTATGTAAAGACATGTGTCATGACTTAAAAGCATGTAATTATGCTCACCGGAAGGTAAAACGAGTGATAAGCACATTTGTACCGATTAATCTGACGGTTACTGCATGACAACATATATGACATACTTGAATAAGAAAAAAGAATAAAAAAATAGTTAATATCGTTAAGATCATCACTTACAGAGACAAAGAAAATTTTGAAAGATCTTTTGTTCTAACAAATGTAGTGATCACATCAGCCATTTGTCCGGAGATTGTTTGATATTCTATCTGCTTAAAAAGGAAACAAAAAATTACATAATTAAAATCACGAATAGAATTAATTAATGGAGGATGGGGAGTATGAACGATTGATTATGGAATGGGGTGATAGTTCTTACTTGGCGTTTGATTAGAAAGAATTTTGTCACACCCCCTCTCGAGACGGTCAACGGACAACGGCTTGCGGAAGCGACTTTGTGGGGGTTCGAGGGTGCGACCTCAATCGGGTCGGAGTCAGTCCACATAACCATACATGCCACGGGTTTTATCCAAGCACCTGCTCCAGCTACTCTGTTCCTGAAAGGAAAAATTAAAGTTCG
>WOUH02045979.1:0-11740 GCA_009936405.2 Stevia rebaudiana
TAAGCCAAACCCACCACAAGCCCATTATGTTTTTCAATATGAAATTTTATCTGCTTGATTATTTTTTAACATGACCCGACCCGATTCGACCCAAACCGACCTGAAACAGAAGACAAAAATTATTATATAACGATACTTAAACGACCTTAAAAAATTTCCGTCCCCCATAAAAAAAATTTCTGGGTCTGCCACTGCTCAACCCAAAAGAAATTATTGTCTTCTAAACAATAGGCAGAAAAAAAATCCTTCCAAATTAAAAAGGAAAGTGATGAAAGGAAACTGTTAATCTTAAATGAGACTTTGAAACTGTTATAGTTTCTCTTACTTTTTTTGTTGGTTAAATTTAATCATATTATACTTTTTCATAAAAAAATTTGTTTAATATAACTAAGTTTTGAAAGTGTTTATCAATGTTTTTAGAAGCGAATCGGTTATTTAAAAAGTTTTCTTACCAGTTAAATAATTGGATTAGATTTAAGAACCGTTTGGCAAGAAATTAATGTTAAAATTATATGGGCTCTTTTAACTTTAATGGACTTAATCCTTATTTTATACAGGTATAGGTATAGACCTGGTTTTAAACTATTGGATCTGAGGCCCAAATCCTCCTTCGAAAGGATGACCAATTTTAGGTTCAACTTCATGCTTGAAATTTGCACCCTGTTCAATGAGATCTCAAGGTTCCAAGATCAAAGTTTAATGGGGAAGTTGACAGTTGTGAATACTTGTGATTATAGACGTTAGAGACTGCCTATTTTAGGGTTGCTTGTTGTGCTTCCATTATCATCTAAGAATTCTTCATCTCATATTCTCAAATTAGTCGAGCATCATGCCAAAATATAACATCCTTAGTTCTAGTAATAATGTTCGGTAGCATAAATATATGAAAGTTAGTGTCAATACGAAGGCCCTTGGTTAGCAGCACTTTACAACAAAAAGAAACTATAAAATGTTTCATAATAACATTGCCGAGTGTAATAAATAATAATGTCACGATGTATCTTTGAATCGAGTTGGTTACTTATTCAACACATCAACTATTAACTTACAGGTAGTTAATTATCCTACAAGTTGTTTGGTACCTAACCACATCTTTTTATTGCTCAACGAAAATACATGTAGTTATAAAAATAAATTATAGTTCAATTTACATGCAAACAGCACAGAATGTGTGAAACTTATAGAGATCCACACAGGATTAAATTGTAATATACAGAAACACCAGTGAACTTACAACATAAAGTTATAAACCTACCTACATGTGATCAACCACAACTGTACATTCAACACCTGACCTTCTAGCTTCTATATATATGTACAATATTCAACGTATTCCAGAAAAAAAAAAAAAAAAAAAATCTCCTAAAATACAAACAGACAATAACAGCAATCAGATATTTACGAGAGGTGAAACGCTTACAAGTTACAACACATAGCAGATGGGATTTCATCAATCCTCATCGTCCCGATTGCTGGAAGTTTTTATATCCACCGGTTGCACAGGAGAAGTCCCTGCAATTACAACTTTAAAATTCAGTGACAATATTACATCCACTGTATAATATTCATGAAAAATGATTCAATTGCATTGATTATAATCAATATATCTTATTGGGCACTACTAGATTATAGACTGGTGTGCTAAATTTAACTGTGTTTGAGATTCTAAACATAAATCAATATTATGATCTAACTACATATGGTTTTTAGCAACTCTTAATTATTATTTTTTTCTATCAAAGTGTAGCTAACTAGCTATTATTACCATAAAAGCCAAATTTGCTTCTAACACCTTAGTTTTAAAAAAAGCATGTGGTATGAACACATAATACCTCAAACCACAAATTATCACAGATGCTGAGATGCAAGGAGAAATTGTGTGTATGAAAAGGAGGGATTTGTTTCACAAACAATGAATTATTTCAGTTTTCACATCTCTCAAAAACGCAAAATCTTTCATTTTGAATTAAAATTTCAATACAATACTTCTAATCTCTAAATCAGTAGAACAATCAAACATTCAAACCCAATCAAATCCCAATACCAGAAAAATTATTTTTTGATTGCATCGACAAACAACGGTTCATAGTTTCATATGTAACCCAAATGTGAAGAAAAGGAACTTGATACCTTCGATAAAATAAGCTGATGAAGGCCAACCACGGGACGTACTAAGCGACATAGATTCATCTTCGGTTAACGGATTGGAAAGCTTGTTCAAAACCTCAAACAGGTCGTGAGATTCAGATCGGTTACGATGAGGAGGAACCCAATATGAAGAACCTGGGACAAACGGAAGCCAATCTGGAGCCGATTGCCTAACGATGATGTTGTGGATCACATCTTCAAGCTTTCTTAACCCTAAAACATCCGCCTCTCCTTCCGATTCGAGCTCGAATTCGATCAAATGCGATTTCCCTGATCGGCTAGAGAATCGATTCGGCTGAAATACCCCTAGCTGAAACGTTTGCAAGGGATTTGGTGACGATGATAATGTCCGAAATAGAGTTTGGGAGAGGAAACGAGCCATGGATTTGATAAATTCTGGTGTGCGTGGAAACAGAGTTGGTTTTCGATGGTGATGTGATCGATAATTATGTTTATACAACGTATTTAGGGTCGTTTGGTTCGCATAAGAGGCTGTCACATCAGCGCGACATCAGTTTCTTCACTTTTTCTAATTTTTTCCAATTTCACTGGAAATCGTCCCACTTTTCCCCACTTTTCCAGTTAAAATTCCCCATCATCCAACCACCACTACCACCAATCCAACCACCACTTGCTACCACCACCACCACCACCACCAACCACCACCACCTGCTACAACCACCACCACCACCTACTCCGACCACCACCACCATCACCATCGAAACCAGCATCCCCTTCACCGGCCGTGTCTGCTCTTCCTCCTTTGGCCCCGATTGGTGGATACTTCCCGAATTTCACCACCCCGATTCAGGGGGGTGATGTTCCCGAAATGTCCCGAAAGCCACGTTGGCTTCCCTGACGCTCCCCGAACTGCACTCCGTGTGCTCTAATTCTGGAATTGGAATCTTTAATAGGAATTGAGTTATGATGAAATTGGGAATCTTTTCGACTAAAATCCATGTTGTTGTGTTTGGTTTGTAAACTCTACAATGGAATTAGAATGTGAAAGAAATTAAGCAAAAGACAAATTTACCCTCATAAATCGCTTTCCCGAATCACTTCACAGCCCTTAAGATTTGTTGTGTTCATCTGGGTTTCAGAGTCTTCTCTATTCTCATGAGATTAATTCCAACAGCCTTCTCAATCGTCTAGGATAATCTATGTTTCAATCGTGTTCATCTTCATCTTTGTTTTTCAAGATTTGATACCTTCTTATTTTTCTTCAAGACTATAGTCATGTTCATCTTGCATTCTTAAAAATATATTGTCTTCTTATGTATGTTAAATGTCAAAGCTCGTATCAAGATAGTGATGAACTAGTGTAAAGGGCACAAGCTCTAATGAACTGAAAACGGTACTACATTTGAGAATAGGTTTTGGCTGGAATATTGTAAAGAGGTCATGATTTTATATTTTTTATTTTCGTTTTTGGTTTTCCAAAGATTTCATTCGACTGAATTTGGATTTTAACGTCAGTTTCAAAAGCAGTTTGTTTAATTTTATCATTGATTTATGAAAACCGATTTTGAGTTTTTTCATAAGGCTTTAACATGATTTTTTTTATAATCGTCCAATCTTCCATTGAAAAGTTGAACTTCCATCAAGTTACCAAAGGATTCTTACATTCCAATGAATGAGAGAATTTATTCATAGTTCAATTCCTCTTTTGCAAACCAAACAAATTTTTAGGTGGAATGTTTTCTATTCTTTTTTCCCGGTAGTTTCTTTAACCAAACATGCCTTAGTTATACTCCAAATTCAAGTTGCTTCATTGCCCAAAATTACTAAGGTAAACTAACTTCAAATTATGTGAAAGACTAGCTTAAATAAAAGACTAGACTTGGCTATCGTATGAACTCTAAAATATCCATCATCCCATGCTTTTTCTGAACATTACTGCAGTGTTCACTTTTGTTAGTCGGTTATGTGGCACTTAAGGTATAATTGGGGTAAAGTTGCTAGACAGGAAAAAACTTGTTTGGAGAATCAACATGTGTTTATCCATTTTGCTTTTAATACATCTGGTTTCCTAGCCCAAGAGGCTGTGAAGTATCTGAAAAAAGCTCAACGAGTCTTGTATAGTAGTTAATTGGCACCTAAAAACCAAAAGTTTGTTTTTGGTAGAATTGATTTTGCTATTCAAAAACATGTGGTGACACAGTTTGTTTGTCTGTCTGCTACTTTATTATAATCGACAATTAACTGTAAATGAATGTTTATCGTCCACATGCATTTAGTAATTTTCTAATGTTTAGACCACTTAATGTCTCAGTGATATATATAGTAGTTCGAATGAATAATACTCCTACCAACTAACGTATGGATGTTTAGTAAGCTAGTAAAGTATATTAAGTTATGAACATTAACAATTAAGATACTTGCGTAAATTTTCCATATGGCTCAATCAAATCCCATGACCTCCAGTCCTAAGCCCTAAATTAACTTCCATCACCTCATATGTGTCATTGAGCTAGAATATTATCAGCTTTAAAAAAGTTATGCAATCACATTATTTGATAACACCAACTAACATATCTTTATCTACTAAGAACTTTTGTAGTGGTCGAGTGAGAAGGGTGTGATCTAGTTGGCTTCAATCGTTTGCAGAAACATCGCGTTGGTGGGGTGTAAGGAGAGGCGTGGGGCGCTGGTGTGAGGGTTGTCGTGGCGTGGGGAGAAGTCTGCAAAAGAGGTGGTGTGGAGGTGGTGGGACGTGGTGTACTATACATGTTCTAATAAATGATTTCATATAATATCATTTGACATTCTCTTTTCTTCAAATATTTTAGATTATTTAATTTAATTTAATTGTTAGTTGTCACTTGACTAAAAAATAAAAAATAAAAAACTAATCCAAGTAACCTTAGCCCGTATTTTGTTTGTTCATATCTTTTAAACATTGTAACGTGAATTGCCCTTGATATTAATCAATATTTGATATTTTTAAATGCACAACAACGATTAGGGCAGTCTTCGTCCTTTCACTTGTCTCGTGTCGTGAGTACTCTATGCTTGGGGTTTACGTATTTGGGTTTTAGATTGATCATAGATTTTGCCTTATCTATTTTTTGTTGGCCGGGTGGAGAGTGTTACTTTCAACGAACTCTTCCAGGCTTCACCCTATGCGTTGGTGTCCTCTCCAAATTTCAACTTTTTTTACGTATTAAATTAAAAACACGTTTCATTAATTTAAAAGTAAAAATGACAAAATGTCATGGTACATATATAACCCCATGACATTTTGGTATCGAGCTTTCGTCCTCTTCATAATGTCAAGGTCGATACACCTCAGCTAACCTGACCCAAAAATTCAAAAAGTGTAATGGTGAAATCTCATCATTCTTCACGGCATTATAAGTTGGGCTAGACTTTCCTCCTCTTCGTTGGTACATAGGTGAGGGCGACTGGGTTTTAGGTGCTCACTTACAGCTTTGGCGGTGACGGGAGTAGGTGCTCACTTACACTCGTCTCATTTCTTTCTATTGACCTCCCGGTTTGGTCCTTTGCACCAATGGGTTTTAGGTGCGGTGGGTTTTCCACCTGGTGGTTTTCTGTAAGAGGTTGTTAGGCGGTGATGGTGTTATTTTTTTCTAGAGCTGACGGTTGATGTTATAATTAAATCTATATGATTTACAAATGGGAACCATGGCAATGCCCTTATAATTTGTTTCCTTCCAAATGGGTAACAACTTTTTTAAATCATTACTCGTGATCCCCATTGATTTTTCATGTGTTAATCCGAAACCTCAAATGAATTTTATTTAATGGGTGATGGTTCTTGATTTGTTTTCAGTGTAATTTCAAAGGCAACCTACTATGTTTGGTTTAAGTATCAATTCTCAAACGCAGAGTTCAGCAGTTGGATGGAGACCAAAATGAAGGTCTTTTACTTTTTTGTTGGAATTGATGATATTAGAATTTGTTTTTTTTATGACTTTATGTGATCAATTTGCGTTGTCTATATTTGTTTGACTGTTCATATATCACCAAAAAATCTAGGAAAACAGTGAGTAACCTCGAAGTCAACAAATTGAGTGATAGTGATTGTCAAACAAACATAAGGTTGAAATCTTTGTGGAGGATCTCATTTCATAATGAAAGATACCGAGTTGTTTGGTATCTATATATTGAAATACAATTACAACAAGTTACGTACAACAAATTGCATGACAATTGTCAATTGGTCAACTCTAATTTGTAGGACCATATATTGGTGAGAACCTAAGACGGGGTTGCATATTATGGATTGATCGAATATGAGTTATAATGACGCACAATGCATGTACGCTTGAGAAACTACGAACAAAACCCCACTCTTTTATTGAATTTTCATTTATGTATCTAAGTTTGGGTTATATTTTACAAATTGCAATAAAAATTAATGTTTTAATATAATAATAATAATAAACAAGTGAAAATGACCTATAACCATTAACTAAAAACAGCCTAAGGATGACAATGAGTGGTATGATGAGCCGATATAACAGGTGCATGTCTTTGTTAGAAAATTAAGAAAAAGTATCCAACGTGGTAGGGTTAAGTCGTGATTCACTTCTCTATAAATTAATGCCAAATGATTAAGATATTGGTCTCAAATTGGTTATTTAAAGGAAAGAATTATTTCAAATATTTTATACTTCTAACGATGCTTTCTATTCTTAAGATTATAATACACTTTTGTGTATATAATGTTTTTTGTTTGTTCGGAAGCTATGGAAATATAGTTCTGCCAAAAGATGTGTCAATACCTGCGGTTTTGACATTTGGAGATTCATTCGTAGATACAGGGAATAATAATTATATCAAAGCTTTAGGTAAAGCTAATTTCCCTCCATATGGAAAGGATTTTGTTGACGGAATTCCGACAGGAAGATTCTCAAATGGGAAATCAATAGCTGACTTTTTCGGTAATTAACTTCTTTTTATATCTTTTTCTTAGATCTATGAACACATGCATGTTACAAAGATAGCTAAAGAATTTTGTTATAACATATAAATACAATTACTATACTGTAAAAGTGAAACTAGTTTATAACTCGTGTATAACACAAGTGGTTCATAACAAATATATAATAAAAAAGTTACCAAAAATAAATCATTCAAAGAATGTCAAGCATAGATTATAAAAGTACGAAACAAAAATTTCATTTAAAAGAACATAGTAGTTTACAAATCTGAAAAACTTCTTTGTATATCACATTAGAAGTTCTATTTGTACTTCTACCATCTTTATTATCTAATTTTAATGATTTAACTCCATCTCTGATTTTAAACCTAAAAAGTGTTAAATATAAGAGTTCATGCGATAAAATAGGTTCTTTATGATATATACAAATACATGGTTTTATTAATTGACATAGCAAACCAAACCGATATTGGAAACTGTCTTCTTTGAAATTTGAATGTAATTTTTTTTTGTCATAAGGTATATCATATTGGTTGTTGGTATTAATGTTTGTAAGCCAATATTACCCCTGATTGATATGATTTATGCTTCAATTATACGCTTACCAGGTAAAATTATCTTGAGCCTAGTACCATACATAAACCATTTTGCTGATCAATCTTTCTAAGTAGCATCACTGGAACGCCGACCTTAAGTATTAATATATGATTTGAAATCCTGAAAAATTAAAGATCATTTATTACATCAAGTGAGTATAAACATGATTGTACCCCCATCAATTAGTTGTTGTTTGACGAACTGTGTTGAAGCTAAAGTATTTTTTTTTCCTCTCCTAAGAAAACTGAGAGCAAAATATTTGTTAAACAACTTCATACTTAAATGCATGAATTCATTTGTTGCTAAAGGATTATGAATGTTTGAAATTTTGGAGAATTGATGGATAATCAAAATCTATTAAATCAGCTAAGACATTAATTAACAAATCATTTGAATTTCAATTATTAAGTCGACATCATTAATATCTCAAATATTTCTCTCACCCAAATTCAATAGCCATTTTGCAAAGCATTCTGTTTTTGTCAAATCAAATAATTGATTTCCTACTGTTAACCTTATGCTTTTTTGTTAGTGTAAGAACACTGCAATTACTAACATGGCAATTACTCCATATGTATAAAGATCTCAAATCAGCATGTACTATTTCTTGCTTAGTTTCATTCTTTACCACATGAAGAATTTATTTAAAATCACCATCGAAAACAATAATCTTGCATCAAAATGTCATCTCTTGTTTTGAAGGACATGAAACTATGTGTCTCATGGATTGTATGTACGTAGATAATGTACTCCATAAAAATGGTTTGCCGGTTCCTCCAAAACATTATACCCAAAAAGGCACCACCATTACTGCTATCAACTGCTTTCATGATAAAAAAAAATGTTGTTCTTATGTTAACGAAGATATAAATGTATGACATTTATTTTCTAAACTCGTAATATCATAAAACAACTCCTCGCTAATTAAACGATTATTAGAGATGTAAACATAAGATGATTAATAATTGTATTTTAAATGTAAAAATCAATTGTGTTAACTAAATAAAGATTATTTCGAAAGGAAATAACAAAAACAGTCTAAGTAGTAGCAAAATAACAAATGATACATTTGGTATTAAGTGAGATCTAATATTGTCCATATACAATTTTTTTTGCTTGTCGGCTCACAAAAGCATTGTTAGACACAGTGTTGGAATTATAAATCCTTGAACAAAGTTATGACAATAAAGCATAGATCTTATTGACTTATTAAAATAATAATCAGTCTTACAAAAATGTTAGTATATTAATACCATTTTAATGTTAGACAACAGAGTTCTATGGATGTAACCTAAATAAACAAAAGAAAAGTTAATAATTAATTATATAAACATATCAAAACGAAATATAATATTTTATTCATACAATTTGAAATGATAGTTAACGAAGTTCTTTGAATGCGCAATATAGATGAAGATTGAACATTTGATCTTGTTTATCTATCCTTAGAGGTTTTTTTTCATTTTGTTTTTGAAATATATGTATGCTTTCAGGCATGAAAATCGCAAATATAATATCAAGATTATTAAGCAAAATAAAAATAATTCATTAGTATAACATCATAACATTATAAAATAAAAAGAATAAAATCAAAGGTACATATTGTCTAAAAAACGTTTAAAAAAAATTAGATGATAATTAAACAATTGTTATACAAAATTTATAACAATTTTGATAACTATACAAATTAAAGAGATGTATTATTTTTAGAGAAAATGTTCAAGAAATGTAACAAACTTCTTAGTTTTTTCCAATTATTATAGGAACTAAATTCTAGTTTTCAATAATAAGTTTTCTTTTAATATTTGTAAATTCATATTAATAAAAAACTACATATAACAGAAATTAAAAAAACTGAATTAATCTATTTAAGGTATTGATATATTTATAGATGGTAGATTAATGATAATAAATGCGTATTGAATTAATTTAACTATTTTAGGCAGTTATGCGTGTTTTAGTAAGAATAAATTAAAATATTGAATTTAAATGACACATGCATTGAATTAAAATATTAGATATATGCATGCATGTTACAAAGATAGCTAAAGAATTTTATTAGAACATATAAATACAATTACTATACGTTATAAGTGAAATTAACTAGCTAATTGGTAATTTTGTTCTATATATATTTAAGAAACTCTTAAGCATATGTGATTTCGTTGAATAGTACACCACGTGCCTTTTACCATAATTGATTTTTAATTTGCGTATGTTGTATGAATATGTTAGCAATTAGGCCCAAAAACGTGAATGTAAACTCCGTGTGATTATTAGAATTGTTAACTCTTACTCGTATTTAACTAAACATTCAAATAATAAACTAACAAAATCAAGTTTAATCCACACATTATCCATAGATTAAATTTACATTCACAAGTGAATAAAAACTATTTTATGATTTATTATTATGAAAATTGATTGTTAGTTACACAACTTACACGCCATCTATATGCAAGTACATTCTTTTAAGTAATTTGGACTCACGAAAGAATATTTTTTTATTTCAATTTTTGAAGCCCAAAATTTAGGAGTGAAAGAGTATCTTCCAGCGTATTTAGACCCTTCTTTACAAGATAAAGATATTCCTACAGGTGTAAGTTTTGCTTCCGGTGGTACAGGTTACGATCCACTAACACCCAAAATAACGGTTTGTATTTTAATCTTTAAATTTGTCGTTTTCTTGCTTGCAATTATTCATTTCACAAATTTTGTTGTGCAACAATCAGTCAGCAATACCATTCTCCAATCAGTTGGACATGTTCAAAGAATATATTATAAAGCTTAAGAAGATTGTTGGGGAAGAAGCTGCAAATAATATTATTAATAACAGTGTTGTAATAATATTAGCGGGCACCAACGATATACTTATCAATTATTTTGGCGTTCCTATCAGACGTTTACAATATGACGTTCCAGCTTATGCTAATTTTCTAGTAAACTTATCATTGAACTTTGTACAGGTATTGATTCTCAATATATTAATTACATTTGTAGGATCAATGACTTTTAGGCAGTTTTAAACAAACATTATCCCAAAATAGTTGTCTTAAGCGACTTTTTGATAGCTTTTTAATGATTCTATTAAGGGTTGACTCTAAATCGTTAAGAGGTGGTGACTGTTTGTTTACACATCTTAATAGTTCAAGAAGCCATTAATGGGTAAGTTTTAGAAACACAGTAAATGATTCAGAGTCAAACTCGTTGTTTGACAACTTTTGAATGAGTAATTGTTGATTAATTGTTGGATCAGTAAGAGGTCTGACCATTAAGAAGCAATATAATGCTTAACCGTTAATAGGAAATGTCTGACCAATTCTGATAAGAGGTGATAAGAGGTCTGAACTATTCAAACTCAGTATAATGCTTAACCATTCAGAGCCAAATGTCTTAATCATTCAGACATCTGCTCATGAAACAAACAGTCTGAACCATTAAGTACTGAAACATTAAGAGGTTTGAACCAATAAGAGTCTGTTAAAAGGTAAACAAACAGCCCTAATCAGTAAGACCTCAGTTTTGTCAAATAGCCTCTAATGAGATTATTTAAAGACGTTATATATATATATATGAAGGAAATACACAATCTTGGATGTAGAAGGATAGTTGTAGTTAGTGCGCCTCCAGTTGGATGTTTTCCTGTAGCGAGAACATTAACCGGAGGTTTACTCAGAAATTGTCATGATAAAGAGAATAAGGCGGTACAATTGTTCAACGACATACTAAGACAACAACTCAAATCTCTTGCAACAAGTTTTCCTGAGTCTAAGGTCGCCTCCGTGGATTTCTATGAACCTATGATAAACATTATTGAAAATCCTTACCAATACGGTTAGTAATTACCTAAAAACTAATTAAGTTTTCCACTTTAGTGAATCTTTTCTCAAATTTCTAAAAATATATTTTCTATTGATTTTTATTAGGCTTGGAGGTTGTGGATAAAGGATGTTGTGGGACTGGAAAGCTAGAGGTGTCATATTTGTGTAACAAACTATCCCCAACGTGCAACAATGACTCTAAATACTTGTTTTGGGATAGTATCCACACGTCAGAGGAAGGATCAAAAATCATTGTAGATCAAATTCT
>WOUH02046030.1:0-11736 GCA_009936405.2 Stevia rebaudiana
TATATTCACATAAACATATAGAATACGCATTTGAGAATTGAGTAAAGTTTGAATCAATGATTTGAGTATAATGACATGTGTAATAGCCAAAAAACAAACTATAAAATGAGAATAGAAATACTCACGGGTTGCGTAGCGATGCAAAAGTATTACAACCAGATAGTCGTAAAGATTCCAAGACCATACGTCACCCTAGATTGATGTATATATAAGGATTGAATAAGTATATGGAATATAATCTGGTATTTCTAAAGTTAGCGTAATGGATCTAATCCTTGAATCTATATAAACAATATATTGATTCCTAACGATTGAATTCTATAAGATTTGAATACTTATATTTGTCTTAGATGTGATTTAAATTTGTGTTGAATATTAAATATATATATAAGAATTGGTCATTATTTATTTGAATAGGTCTAATAAAATGCTTTAACTATTTTATATATAAAATTTTCAAGAATAACCTATTAATATCATCCTTTTATATTATTTATATATAATATGTTTTCCAATGTTAATTTTAAAATATGCTTAAAGATAATGATGTCATATTTACTATTTAATGAGTATTTGTTTAATTTATTTATAAAATAAAATATAACTTTTCTATAAAATTATCCAAAATTCAATTTAAACATTTTTATAAACACAGGTTTTTAAGATGGTGAATTTTGACACAAAGTTCATAAAAATCTGAGTTATAATGAGGAAGATATGAATGGTTGAAGTTTATAAACCCTGGGATTCGAACTTGCGAGCTTGGAAGGTGAAGGACCGCGTTCTAACCACCAAGATACATGGTAGTTTGTTGTTTATGCTCTTAATTAACCTTTATATCTAACTGCAGGTGTTCTTTCCCAAATTTTTAAGTTACAAGCCCTAGATCTCCAAATCTAAAAATTGATTCTCGATTCTGTTTGATATGGATATTAATCATGGAGCGAATGATCTCCTAAAAATTTCGACTAGATTAGGATTCCATATTACCTGTTTTGGTCGAGGATTGATGGAGATTGAGTCCGAGTTTCATGTTCTTGGTGTTCATCACGTTCTCGCGCTTGAATCTGATTCCAGAAGATGTGTTAAAGCATTTTGAGGTTTGTTTTAGTTTATGAATGGTTTCGCGATCCATTTTCAGTGATTAATTGGATCATTTACATCCTAACCACTAAGTTTGATTACGAGTTATCATTTAGTTTCTTTTGGATTGAATGCGAGTTAATAAGTGATTAAACTCCCAAATTGAAGTTGGGAATCAGTTCACGAGACCGTTGGGGTCGTGTAGCATTCAATTTCGAGTCTTAAAGTCAAGTTTTAAGAGTTTTGGTGGCTTCCGACGAGTGGTGACCGGAGATGGCGTTGCCGGCGAAGAAGAGAACCGGATATACGGGATAGAGCATGGGGAGGGGGGTCTGCTTAAGAAGATTTGGATTTTGGCACAAATGGTCGCTCAAAGTTCTATCTCTAAGATTTTGGACACCATCTCATCTTAAATTAATAAGGAAGTTTCAGTTCTCATAAATGGGTCACAAGGTTTAATAAACTTCAAATTACTTTATAAATTTTATATAACTAATGTTTATATTACGAAACTTTATAAAATCAATGAATTTAAGTTGTTGAATAGTTGTTAAATATATATAATCATTCATTAATATTATTTGAAATATATAAACAATGAATTTAAGTTGAGGTCGGAACTTAACGTGACGGAATATAAACAATGAATAGTTGTCAATCCAAATTAACCACAAGTCTTCTTTGATCAAACCTTTGCTAATCAATTTTCAGCCAATGCACAATCTGACAAGCATATGCAGTTGTATTTAAAATTAACAGAATTTGGATTTTCCATTGAAACAATGAACAAAATGTCATATGAACAACTGTCTGATGAAGTGAATAAACCCTCTACTCTTTTAAATCCTGATATTGAAACACCTGAAGAGAAAGAGGCTAGAGAAAGAAAAGAAAAGGAAAGAGAAGGAAGGCTAAAAGCTGATGAAGATATGGCCAAATCATTGGGGTAGCCTGATCCAAACTCCATGTCTGATGAAGCCTTAGGAAATTTTTACATCAAAGAGGTGTGCCCTCAAGGAGCTATAACAAGATGAAACTAGCTACCTTAAGAAGAAGGGCTTTTAAATTGCTTGAAGCTGATAAGGAAATGGGCAAAGAAGTCAGTTTGGACTTATCAGAAAGATCTCTTATCAGCGGAATTGCCTCCATAAGTCAAACATTCTAAAAGCCAAAATCATTTGTACCACAGTGACTCATCACAGATCAAGCAAAAGTGTCTTTTTCAAGATCTTCTGTGCCGATTCAATCTTCTAATCTTCCCAAAACACAAAAAATCTGGGAATGACATACGGTGAAACTTTGGGAAAAAGTGACAGAGATCTGATTCGTTAAAGAGGAAAGATTATGGAATGAAAATATGATTTTGCCTGGAAAGCTTATTTGGTCAAAAGAGAAACATGTGTTCTACAATTCTTCACAACTCATTCAGAAATCTATAATCTAAATGATTATGAGCATAAATATATATAAAAACTCTGGTTAGTAACAGAAGCACTCACTCTAAACCTGCAGAATTCGAAAATGAATTGCGAAGATTGGTGAACAAGCATACACTACCAGATGGAAGATTGAACATAAATCTTATTCATAAAGAGATCAAAAAGTGGGAAAAGAAGTGGGATGAAAAGAACTACAAATTGAAAGCCACAGAAGAAACCAAAAAGAAAATTATTGGAGACATGAAAATCTATCCAATAACCGATTGGTTCTATGATGAAAATTCCCTGGAGCTGGTTATTCTAAGAAGACACTCTTTATTCAATGCAATTGATATCAGATTATATGCTTACCCAGAAATTAGATTGCTTGAAAGCTCATACCTTACACACCTTGACTCTCAAAAAATTGATTGACCAAAAACAAAGTTTGAAGATCTAAATATCAAACAATTTCTTCTTATGATCAAGAATTTGAAAGCTGATCTGCATGATATAGCTGTACAGATTGGTCTAAAAAAGAATGAAAGAAAGGTGGTGTCTCTAAGTAATATTCAAAGGATGCATATCCAAAATGATGGACATCTGGTGGTTGAGTGTACTGACCGAAGTTATCTGCTCACTAGAAAGGAAGACTTTTCTCATATGGATCTTGAAACTCTATTAAAACTCAATCATATGCCAATCTTCTATTCAAGAGAAAATCTTAGGGAACCAATGAGTCACTTTGCTGGAATTATTAAACATCTGGTATTCACAAAACTACATGACAAAAAGGCAGAGGTAAAAGCTGAAGATGAGGCATGAAGAGTGATAAAGTGATTGTGGCTTTTGGTGACTTGTTTGAATGCTGATAAAAGGTGCATATGTATATATGCTGTTTCAAGGGGTACTAAGAGGTATTCAGGCTTCATGGTTGTTAATTGTATGAAGCATCATCTCAGGGGGAGATTGTTAGTTTTCCTTCATTAAGATGGTAGCTTGCCCACAATTAATAATCCCTTCTACAAACTTCATTAATCAGTAAGTCCATTACTGATTGAACTTATAAAGTCAAATCCATATGTATTGTGGATGTAGTGACAGGCTCAATACATCATTTGTAAAGGATTGATGACTGCTGACAGCCAAATTGGATTTACTGACAAGTAAAGTGTTAATTGCTGATGTTGATGTTATACTAGCTGATATAGAGATTGGATGCTTAGAAGATTAAAGTATTCTTGAGTGCTGACATGTAACAAGACTCACTGTTTGAGGTGTTGTTCCTACTGCTGACATACAGGTGTTGGAAGAAAAACCTGCTAAGTATCAAAATGCAGTCTGAGTTGCTGATGACCAATTCTATGACTTCTGACGTTCATTTTGATGAATGCTGATGTACAAAGTTGTTGTTTGATAGATTTGAAGAATTAGATAGATTTTCTGTTATTTAGTTTTTGGAAGGACGTCAGTTATGCCATGTATAACTGATGTGACGCTTGTTTTGTTATTTTGGTTAGTTCTTAACCGTTAGGGCAGTTAGGTTGGATCTGAAATGCGCTTATAAATAGGCCTATCATAGAATGTGTCTGTACGCTTTACACACGCCTCTTACACACTTTTACACACGCCAATTGTAATTCTATGATCATTTCAGATCTAATTTCAATACAACTACACTTTATTATTCATTTCATCTGTTCTTCATATGTTCTTATTAATTATGAGTTGAATATAAACTGCTTGTGTTTTATTAATTAGATCTACATCTTCAGTTGAATTGATTTCTTGTTTTCGCCATGTAATCAATTGAAATCACAGCTTATTGTTCTTAGATTAGATCAGAACTCGATCCTGACATCTTGTGGGATTGACGAAACGTATTTTGAGTAGTACTTTGAGATCCTCTTGAATCAGGCCATAAATATTTTATTCTTCTAGGTATGCTGTGAATCTACCTACTCAGAAGGATTCAGAGGTCTCATCATATCCCAAGCAACCAGTGTCAGGATTGATGGATCTAATCAATAAGCTATGATTTCAATTGATTACTAGGCAGAAATAGGTAATCGATTCAAGATCAAGATAGGATATGGATCTAAATTAAACACAAAACAATCACAGTGTACTTAATATTCAAGTTCAAGTGGAACAAAGGATGTTGCAAGTTCTCCCATATAATGTTGCAAGTTCAAGTGGAACAAAGGATGATGATCTAGAGTTCACATGTTATGGGGGAGGATGGATAAAGCCCCATTTTTCTGATGATCACGCTATAGTTGCTGATGAACAATCTTCATTGCTAAACACAAATTCATCAACGATACCTATAAATGCACATCAACAGTCAACTGATACAATTTATGATGAACAAAATTCTCCAGTGCTGAACACTAACTCGTCAGCAATGCCCATGAATACCCATAAGCAGTCATATGATTCAGTTTTGCCTATGCTGAAGTTGAGTTAAATGACACCAATTTTGATATCAGCATGTTGTTTACATCTAACTCAACATACAGAACAGTTGAAAGAAATCATTCGTCATCCAATATCATTGGAAATTTGTCAACAAGAACAACAAGAAGTCAATCTGACACTGCAAATTTGTGTTTGGTTTCTTGCTTTCTCTCTCAAGCTGAACCCAAGACAATCAAAGAAGCTTTAAAAGATCATGGTTGGGTTGAAGCCATGCAGGAAGAATTGCAACAAATTAGAAAACAAGAAGTATGGACTCTTGTTGATCTGCCTGAAAATCAAGTACCCATTGGAACAAAATGGGTATTCAGGAACAAAAAGGATGACAGGGGAATTGTGATCAAGAACAAAGCCAGGTTGGTAGCTCAAGGCAACACTCAAGAAGATGGCATTGATTATGAAGAAGTTTTTGCACCAGTTGCAAGGATTGAAGCCATTAGAATATTTTTGGCTTATGCAGCAGCTTTCAAGTTCACTGTTTATCATTTAGATGTCAAATCTGTATTTCTGTATGGGAACTTCGTGGAGAGGTTTATGATGCACAACCTCCTTGTTTTGAACACCTAGACAAGGCTTTGTATGGTCTGCACCAAGCTCCTAGAGCCTGGTATGAGACTTTATCTTCTTATCTTCTTGAATATGACTTTAAAAGAGGAAAGATAGATCAAACCTTATTTTTGATGCATGTGAATGGTGAACTACTGGTGGTCCAAGTATATGTGGATGATATCATATTTGGATCAACAAATAAAACACAATGTGAGTAATTTGAAGCCTTGATGAAGAAGAAATTTCAAATGAGTTCCATGGGTGACTCACATTCTTTCTAGGCCTTCAAGTCAAACAATTTCCAAAAGGAATTTTTATCAGTCAAACAAAATATGTCAAAGACATCCTCAAGAAGTTTGACCTCACTGATTCAAAGCCAGTATCTACTCCTGCAGACCCAAGAGACAAACTTCAACCAGATCCAACGGGGAAATCCGTCAATCAGACCTACTACGTATCAGTGATTGGTTCTCTCATGTATTTAACTACAAGTAGACCTGACATCATGTATAGTGTATGTGTTTGTGCAAGATACCAGGATGATCCTAAGGAATCCCATGAAATTGTTGTCAAAAGAATTTTTAGATACTTAAAAGGAAAACTTGATCTTGGATTAATGTATCCAAAAGATGAGGATTTTTATTTAACTGCTTACACAGACAGTGATTTTTGGGGTGATAATTAGGATAGAAAAATAACGTCTGGTGGTTGTCAATTCCTTGGTAACAAACTGGTATCTTGGCAGTGTAAGAAACAAACAAATGTGTCAATGTCAACTGCTAAAGCTGAATATATAGCTGCTTCACAATGTTGCTCTCAAGTTCTCTAGATTCAAAGCCAGATGCTTGATTTTGTATTTAACTTTCTTGAAACTCCAATAAAAATATACAATAAGGCTGCGATTTTCATAACTAAAAATCAAGTACACCATTAAAAATCAAAGCATATAAAAATAAGATATCACTTCCTTAGAGATTACTCAGAGAAAGAATTGATAGAATTAAGATATATAAATACAGAATTTCAGCTTGCATATTGTTTACCAAAGCTTAGATCCAAAAAGGTTTGAATTCTTGGTAAAAAATCTAGGCATGATGAAATTTGAAACTGATTGAAAATTGAAATGATTTTGATGACTCACAGTGTCAAAAGTATTTTGAAAAAAATACAAAAACAATATAAAATCAATAAAATACAAAAACAATATAAAATCAAAAAAATACAAAAACAGTATAAAATCAAGAAAAAGACAAAAATATTTTATTATGTTCTCTGTATATATTTTGTTTATCTGATTTTGACTACTTGAAAAATGGTAGGAATCTTTAGTGGAAAAAGAATTATCAAGATTAAAATGGTCAGAAGGATTTTTTGTTTTGGAATCCTAAAAAGCTTTGGTAGGCTAAAACTGATACAAAGAAAATTCTGGATAATGAGAAACAAAATCTAAAAGATATATGTGAGGTATGTAATCTATCTCATAATAAGGTATTAAATCAGTTTGATTTGGAATATAAGAAGTGAAAGTTGAATTTATGATGATGTCCCACCATAAAAAGTATATATATACTGGAAATAAAATACTACACTATCAGATGCACACCAAATAAGTGTATTTATACACAGTAGTCTGTAAATGTTTTGTCTCAAAAGAACAAACACAATTGAAAGCTATTCTGATTTGACAGCATACCTCAACCAAATAAGTTTTCAAAGAACACAATGGTTGTCAATGAAGAAAAGAAAAGAAAAAAAAAATTTAGGTGTTATTTACTTATATAATGGTAATCAAGTGGTGATCAGATGTAAATCCTTAAAATATCCTACAATTCAACTTCAAAATGTGCCTTTTTATGTTTGTGATAATTAGTAATATACATCTAAATGGTACATAATTGAACAAATTCTCATAAACTAGTTTTGAAAAGATTAGTAAAGCTTAAGTGGATAAACAATACCATTGTTTGAATTTCCAGCATCATATCTAATAACCATTTTTAATTAACTATGAAAATTCCATTAAAGATATGATTTTAGGTGTAAAATTATTCACCAGATAACAATTTATAAATACAAGTAATTTTCATATTGTAAATATATGTTATTTCATTTTGATACTGTGATTCATCAAAATCTACTTCATATAAAAAACAATAGAAAAAGTAATGAAAAAGATCAAAAAGATTTGAATTTTCTTTTAAAATCATTATTGAATGAAATAAATTGGATTTAGAAAATTTGCAATTAATTAAGATGGAGTTTTATAAGTAAAGTTCAGAACAGTTGAGTCAGTTGATACAGTTTCAAAATCATTTTTAATAAAATTTCCAGGAGATTTGCAATACTGACAGGTAAATCAGCAATGCTGATATTGAAATTTGCATTGCTGACATTAAACTCTACACTGCTGACGGCAAGAAAGTTTCAAGATTTCTCAAAGTAATCTGCATTGCTGACAGGTAAGTTAGGAGTGCTGCTGAGTTAAATCTGTATTGCCGCCAGTAAATATCATCACTGTTGATAACAACAAAAGATCATCACAAGTGTCAAGTGCTGACAAGTAAGTAATAATACCCAGTGTCTCATTCGCTGTTGATCAGGTATATGTTCATCTCATAAACATTTCATTTGACAGATGAAAATCTGAGTGCTGACTCCCTAGTATTGGCTAAGTAATATTTATGCCGAACAAATTGACCACTGCTGATGCACATAGTGGTCAAAGAGTCTATTACCTGAACTATTAGCCAATGCTGATGCTTAAAACATGTGGTATCAATCTTTTGGTTAAGTAACTTTGAGTCCTGAACAAATGATCACTGTTGATGATCATGAATCAAAGTTGCCTGAAATACTAACCAAGTCATCACTGCTGATGACTAAAACATCCATTGCTGATGTTTTTAAGTTCTCAATGCCGAAAAACTTAACTCTCCATTGTTGCTGTTGAAATTCATCACTGCTGATGAATAAAACCTCAACACGTAGCAATTTTTAAGCAAAATTCTCAGAGAAAGGGGGAGCACGTGAGTTTTAAATGTAGTCACATGACAGTCTGATCTTATCAATAAATGTTTCACTTTTCATCCTCGTACTCAAAAATTGAAAACTCTAAGGATTATCAAATTCACTTTTTCACTTATCACCTTCAAAATCGATAGTTCAAAATCATCTAAAATCTTCTTCGACTAAGACGTTTAACGAGATCTTCGTCTGTTAATAAGGTTTACAACATTTTAAAGTATCAAAATCCATCTGAAATCGAAACCATGAACCTTAACCTAACAGAAAATCATAACTAAAGTAACTAAAAGTAATTTTAGCTAAACAGATATGGTTAAATCAACTGAAATTCATTGAATAACTTAAATGAGTTGATTTAGGTTAAGATAAAACAATATCTTTCAATAATATCTCAAGTTTTGATTTTGTTCTGAACTGTTTGTTTTGTTTGTGCAGATATGGCTCTTCTTCCGTATACCACAGATCACAATGTCTGTGCATTTCCCAACGAGAATCATCCAAGAGCTCATGGATTCCGTGAAATGTTACATTTTCTAAACAGAATTAACCTAGTTCATGCCTTAACTGTCAAACCTATAATTTGTTGGCAAATGGTAAACGATTTCTAGACCTCAGCAGTAAAAATTGTCCATAATAACCATCAATCTATTACTGCAAGAATAGGAGGTCAAGAAATTATTATTTCAGAACAAACAATCAGAGAGGTGTTACAACTTGGAAATGGTGAAAATGGAATCATGGAAGTTGATGAAGAAAACATTCTTGCATTCTTCAAAAATTCCATTGGATATACAAGAGAAATGCCCAGGAGACAGATTCTTAAGGGTAAAATGGGGCCCAAATGGAAATTCTTAGCACATACACTTCAGCAAAGCTTAACCAAAAGGCGATCGGGTTGGTTTGAATTACCATTGAGTTTATCTTCAATGATGATGTGTATTCTGATGTCTGAACCATTTAATTTCTCAAGAACCATTTTCAGTGGAATGGTGTCCAATCTAGATGGAGGAGCCCCATCCTTCTTGATTTATCCACGGTTCATCCAACAAACAATCAACCAAATGCTTCCAAATCTTCCACAATATGGAGAAGTTATTCATGATCTTACTGACCATGATAATGGTGTGTTCTCACAAATGAAGAGAGGACAGTTTGATCGTGATGATGTTGAATTTCCTCACATTTTTATTGATTTAAAAAATGAAATGTTTGGTGAAAAGGAAAGTGAATCTGATGATAATAAGATGAAGGAAATAGTGACAGTGATGGTAATGAAACTGAAGAAAGTGAAAGTGAAAATGAAAATGATGATAATGATGAAAGTGAAAGTGAAAATGAGATGATGACAATGATGATTCTGATAATAGTAGTGATTCTGAAAGTAATGGTGATGATGGAGGAGATGATAGTGATAATTCAAATCACACTATTGAGGCACAAAATTTTAATGGGAAAGCATTCTCGCCACCACATGACAATCAATCCCCAATTGAATCTTGTAATGAACAGGCAGAGCCTGATGGTCAACACATGGATCAAAATCTTGAACTTACTCCCAATGAATCTCTCTGCAATGCAGCAACAAAAATTTTATCAAATTCTACTGCTCCTATAGAAGTTGATGACCAAAATTTACAAGATGATGCAAACTCACAGTTACAAGTAACTGAAGAATTAAATTTCTCAGATACAGAAGAATTGAATATCTTTATAAAAGAACAAATCAATCTATCTGCAAATCAAACCACACAGCAGTTACAACCTCAATCAAATGAAAAGGCAACATCTCAGTAACAACAACAACAAAATCATCTTCCCCAACAACAATATCATCTTCAATCAAAATGACACCTATTTTGATGAATTTTCTATCATCAAAAATTGTGAAGAATGAAAAAGCCTTTAGAAAAGCATAATTAATAATTAAAGGTAAAAACAAACTTATTTAGAAATTACTGACTGATGCTGCTGAAGCAAGTGAGGCTTCAGAGATTGATATTCAGAAATTTCAAGAGATTGTCTTTGATCAAGAAGCTGAGATCAACAGATTGATATCTGAGTTGGAACAGAAATATGAGTACATTGATACACAAAATGAATATATTGAGAATCAGAACACTCATGTTGCTGAACTCACTTCTGTTGCTTCACACATTCAGAAGTGTGAAAAATATGTTGAAAAGTTTACAAACACGTTGAATGAACAAGCATATGAGATTGCAAAGTTAAATTCGTAGCTCTCAGATATTCAAACAAAATTTCATATTTTACTTGCTGAAAAGGAAAAATGGTCTACCAGATATGCTGCTCTAGATGATCATTTATCTGCTGCCAAAATTGAGTTGAAGAATACTCATAAAGATCAAGATCTCAAATCAGATGACATCAAGATTCTTCAAAAAGAACTCAGCTCTCTCAAAGCAAAACAATCTGCTGAAAGTAATGATGAATAAAAAGAAAAAGAAATCAAATCTCTTCAAGAGACTATATCATCACTATCAACAGAAATCAACTCACAAACTGAGAAGATAAAGGTGCTTGAGAGTATATATGAAAAATCCAACCTTGATGAAGCATTAAAAGACAAACAACTTAAAGCTCTGCAATCTAAATTCAGCAAACTTCAACAAGAGCTTGAAAGCAAAACTAAATCTCTTCGAGATTCTGTCAGAGAAGTCAGCAATCTGAATAGTAGCTTGGTAAAAGAAAGCAGATGAAAACATTACAAACTTGGATGAACAGATTAAGAAACTAAAAGAAGAAGCTGATGACAGAGAGTATGTGATTCAGCAGTTAAAGAACAGAATCACTGAAATGGAAGCCGAAATACATGATTTGAAAAATCAACTGGCTGTTACTATCAAAACAAACAGGGACGATAAACCCGATGATGATGCTTCCTCCAAGGGGGAGAAAAAGAAGGCATCTGATGAAACCTCTGATAGGTCAGCAAAGAAAGCAAAATTAGCTGCACCTGAATCAACACCAAAGTAAATTTAGCAATCAGATGTACAATCAACAAGTGAGCTATCAAGAGAATACAAAGCAAATATGTTCTCAAGAGTTAAATGGTATGATGTCACACCCCAACCGGTGGCGGAAACACCGGCGTGACTTGATTGTTCATCACACGTGCCACTAAGTGTTACAATAATATTAACATGCAAAATTATTTATTTCATTG
>WOUH02046090.1:0-11725 GCA_009936405.2 Stevia rebaudiana
GGTAGCGCTTGTGTATTCGACCATCCTGAGAAGCGTACATATGGATCCACATCAGCGTCTCCTTCTGGTGTTAAGACACAGGAAAATGACACAACACAAGAATAAGTTTCAGTTCATGATGCGGTTATATATATATATATATATATATATATGATGGTTTTTTTATCAATAAACAAATCTATATGCTAGAAACATCTTTCTTTACTTGACTTATAAATATGACTTTAAACAGTTAATGTTTTCTGAACCCAAAGAATTGCTTTTATGGTTTTTTTTTTAACAAAGTCATGATCTACATGATCTGTTAACTTTATAAGTTACTTGTTTTCTGTAATGTTTGACAAAACTGATTTGAGGATGTTGCCAGTATGACTCACTGGATTTTTTCCTGGTGATGTTTCTTTAATTATGATTAGTTGAAAATTACAAGCAATAGGTATCAGTTGAATCTCTAATTTCATTAGTTAGTCAATAGTCACATACTTGATCAAAATTACATATTATTGTGATGAAACAACTACATAGATAGTGATAAGAACCGAATCCATTATTATAATAAAAGGAGGAGAATAAATATCAAAGAATAAAAGGTTTGATCGACATTCGACAAGTTGATCAACTCTCCTAATTGGTAAATAATCATAATCAAGCATAATAAAATTACAAGCCTAAAGTCCCACTTTTTAGTTTTTTTATGAGTATCCTTTCTTATGAAACTCTAACTCCTATATAAATAAAACCTATGTAATAAATATTTTGTAGGAAAAGTAAATTTCTCCCTAAGTTAACTTACTCCTTAACTGAAATCAACAGTGAATTATAAAACATATAGTAATAATATACTAAATAGGCTTGTTTAGTAATACTAAAATAACAATTTCTACAATCAAAATAATAATATTAATAGTAGTAGTAGTAATGATAATAATAATAATAATAATAATAATAATAATAATAATAGAAACGGAGTCGTATCAAACGTTTGGGCACATGGACTTTTTAGTGTGTTATAAGATATTTCATAAGATAGCGTTCCGTTAGAGAGTTTATGATACAAATAAATGCTTGTATCTTTTCCCCGCTTTCCGGTTAATATAGTATGGTTAAATTTACCTTTTATTTAAGATAATATTGTGTATTCAGCAGTAATTATATTGCAGTTTGGTTTCTACACTCACAATATCCCACAGATTAACATGCCAAATTTTGAGTTGACATTTTCACCCATTTTCTAATCGAAACCATTTTTAATGCACGTGTATTATTACTCTATATGCGTTATCTTGTTTCGAGAAGCTACTAATACCTTTTTTTGTTAGTGAGAGAGAATTCGAAGACCGCGTTATACTTTGGACCATAAATAAACAAACTGAAAAGCGCATCGACAACATAAAGTTCTCACCTTGTAAGTACAACTCTTGGTTTTAAAAAGAGCGAGGTGCTCCGATGCGCGAGTCTTATGTACGCGAGGTATTGCTCTATGTACAACCATATCTCAACTTTCTTCATCAGGTAAACCAATCATAATCTCTTCATTCTTTTGGTCATTTTCACATATCAACCTCTCTGATGTCACTATTTTCTAAATTTATAGAGCAATTATTCCAAATTTTGACATACATATACTGATGCACGATGATTTTCGCCTCACGAATTGGGCTTGCTTTATATAACAAAGTACATGATTTATACGCATTCATGACTGATGAGTATATACTATATAATATGTGCAATGAATAATATTTTTTTTACTTTATTAAGGAAAAGAAGAATTAAGTTTCTAGATGATAGCATATCAAGTAACATGATATATCGTGAAGGTGTATCATCGAAAATTTATTACTTTTTATATGGTAACGGAATTGGGAAAATGATTAAAATCATTGACGGGGTTACTTTTTTTGCAGATGTGATTTTAATTCTGAACAAAGGGACTCGTGATCAATATTGATGAGGTAATAAATGACTTGAGTTGAAGCTATAGAGATCTGCTTATTGCAAAGCAAAGATTCATTTCTTATTTTCCCAAATTTTATAATTTAAAAGCTGAGTTTTATAGAATCAAGCATGTTACTTAAATTATCTCATTCTTATTGCAGTTTCATGGAACAGATGGTTGTTGCAGGAATGAAGAACTGTAGATCTTATTTGGTAATAATTGCATATATATATTTTTTTTATTTTACAAGTAGATGAATCTATGCAAACCTTCTTTAGTAGATTTAAATTCTACAAATGAGGCCGATAAATTCACAAAAAAAAAAAGTTCTAAATTGATTAACCAGACAAATAGTTTTCTTTCCATATGTTTACAAGTAATTGAATGACAGGGTGTACTATTGGTAAAACATCTTTTTAATCCTTTTTTTTTTAATTTTACCAATATATAGAAAGAAAAAAGCTAAAAATAATTACCAAAGTATTAAGCTGTTATCGAAAAATGACGAAGTTATTTTGTCCAAATTCTTCAATTTCAACTTGTTTACTTTTGAATAGGTCAATTTGGGTTCAGTTGTCGTTAATAGGTCAAACGGGTATGATTCAAATAAATTAGCTTAAAAAGTATTTGGTTTAAGGATGTCAAAAGTTGCTCAAAAATTAAATTGTAATTTAACTACTTTTAACAAACAGACCACCTAAACCTCTTTATTCAGAAATCATCTATTAATTGTAATAATGTAGTTCCTATATTTGAAAAGGCTTTTATTTGTAAAAAAAATTAAAAAGGTGGATGAAAACGTAATGTGGTATGCAGCTATTCAAGAATTAGAGCCCTGTTTATTAGAAGCTGATGGAAAACTGGGCTGGGCCTGGACCTGGACCTGGACCTGTACTTGGGCCTGGGCCGGGCCGAAATGGTAGTCCAAAAGTCATCATCTATATATTGATTCTATTTATTACTGCATTACTGTGTAATCTGTATGCTTTGATGAGTATCATGATGTTCTCTTTTGAGATAAATATAATTGACATTTATACCTTTGGTTATTTAGCTCCATCTTTAAGTAGTAATACGGTACCAATACCAAAAACTATGTTTTAATAGAAGGAAAGAAAAATAAAAAATAAATGTAATGTGGAAGATCAAAGTATCTTTTGAGCTGAATCCGCCTTTTTATTTATTTTTTTGTAATTAGCATTTGTGTGGATAATTTTTACATTAAAAAGTCCTAATTGGTTAGATTTTAGATTTGTTGGTTTGGCTATGGTTGACCTAGAGGCCCATTTTAATGTTTAGGATGCACAATCAACTGAAGGAGATTATTGGAATAAATGTTTTGATAGAAATGGTTTTGAAATATATATCTGTCCTTCATTCTTTTTTTTATAAAACTTCAAATTTCCAGAAAAATGATTTTAAGATCGATATATTAGCATTAGATCCTCACATCCGCAATCTGAAGAACTAACCTTTCATTCTTCAATAATGATCCTGAACCCTTAACGAAAATAATTTAGAAAGAAAGACTCAGAGTGGATGTTCGAGTTTTCTCTAAGGTCGATCTGTTGATAATTTTCGCAGTGGTCATCTTTGAAATAAAGATGTAAGAACAACAGGAGCGAACACAAACATCGAATATAAAAGAGAATAAAATCTAATTCTGATTAGAAATATGAAAAAGAAGATAATAATAAAAATAAAGATAAGATTGTCAGGAAAACAACTTGGATTATTCTTGTGTCTTTGGCAACAACACCAAAAACTTGATGTGTTGTGTGGTTGAAAATGACTAGATTTTGTACCACACTAGATCTGGCTTTGAATTTATAGAAATGATAGAAGTAAATATATAGAAATGTAATCAGTATAAATACTTTTATTGTACTTGGTTTTGGTGTTAGTGAGTATGATTGCTGAGTGTTAGCAAGCCTTATACGAGTTTTGACTAGTTGAGAGGAAGTTTTCAATTGCTAGCTCTTGCTGATCAATATAATTGACTTTACAAGTAATATAGAATTCATATATTTTATTCTTGTCTTTGTGATGATCGGAGATTCGGGACCTTACATATTTTGGTCGTATCAGATAATTGGCGGAATATTGCGGTGTTCTAGTAATTTGCAGAATCTATTCGTCATTAAAAAATAATTTGCATTAAAGTAAATTAAGATAAGCTTACCCGGCTTACAATTCAAGACAAATACGACAATATGACTGTAAATGTAACTACTTTACGAGATTATCAAACAAGACAGATGTCACGTTGGTCTTCCAGGTCACTTTAATTTGTTTCCAGTTAGGATTATAACGATGCTTTTGTGAACGTGGTTGCGTAGCTCTTCTAGCCACCTTGGTATGTGGTCAAACGTTTATTTTATAGACCAACATGACTCCTACTGCATTCCTATAGTATGCATTTGTACCCGCTATGTTCATAAAAAAGTTGAGATTTATTACCAAATGACACTACAAGAAAATCATTTTGTCCCGACCAAACCTATACCGACGACAATTTTTGTTGGTATAGATAAGGATTTGCCGACAACCGTGGTGATATCGTTTTTAAAATTGGTTAAAATTGTCTGATTGGTTCAACTTTGAAGTGACTGATGAATATTTTTGGGTGCTAGATTGCTACCATACCAGTACCGTAATTTTAGAAAAGTGGGTACCAGTAGAGATACTCGTTACACAATTCTCATCTTTAGATGGTATCAGTACCGTACCTATACCGGTACCAAAGTTGTTATTGGAGCAAGGAATGAAAAACATTGTAAATATAACGGTGAATCTAGAAATAACCCAAGTATATTAATCAACTTTTCTTTTTAAGATGTAGCTATGAATGTTTTTAGGTGGTGCTGATACTTTTTATGCAAATTCTTTCACTGTTGTATCACTGATTGCATCAGTGGCGGATCTAGCCCGGACGTCTAAGGGGTCTCCTTTTTTCAAAAAATTTTTTTATCCCGTACAATCAAGTTAAAAAAAATCACAATTAATTAAAAAACTAATGAATTAGGCCAAATTTAATAGATTTGGTTTGCGAGAGGCGTTTTTTTTACTTTCTTTTTTGAAACTGATGCATTTTTTAATAGATTTGGTTCAAAAAAACACAGTAGGGGTCTCTAAATTTTCATTTAGCGGTCTCCCAGTATATAAAACGATTTTTTTTTTTTTCACTTCGGGCGAAAAATTGAGCCGTCTTCCGGGAGACCCCTGGGAGACATGTAGAGCCGCCCCTGTACCCAACTCTTAAAAAGCATTTATACTACTCACAACATGGTTTTTTTGTGTGGAAGAAAGAGCATCCACGTAAATAATCAATAATAAGGGGGCCCGGAATGGTAGTATGTATGTCTATAAAATGGACATCGTTTATCAAATTTATATGGTCAAAAAGAGAAAACAAATAAAAATTGTACATATATATAATTTTGTGGAAAAATCATCCTTCGGTAAAGGTACAATAATCCTTGCATAGAGTACAAAAGAATGAAACCTATAGGTGGTAATAGAAGTTTATTATTGAAGAAAGGTGCATGGACTTCCGAAGAAGATACGCGTCTAAAGAACTATATCGTGAAACATGGTGAAGGGAAATGGCACCTGGTACCTCTTAAAGCAGGTAAAACATACATTGTACAATATAAAATGTTTTAAATATATTTTAAAATGTTTATAATATATTTTTCTTGATTTTGTTTCTATGGTATCTGTAATATTTATACGTGAATTATAGGCTTGAATCGATGCAGGAAGAGTTGTAGACTGAGATGGTTGAATTATTTGAGACCCAATATAAAACGAGGAGATTTTGAGGAAGATGAAGTTGATCTCATGCTTAGGCTTCACAAGCTTCTTGGAAACAGGTGAGTAAAAATATTACATAATGAATGGTGAGATAAGAAATGAAAGATTTAATAATAAAGTCTTAAATATTAACAACCTTAAGATAAGGTTTGAAAAGGAATAAAATATAAATAGACTTACCTATACATTCATGACCAAATATTTTGTTTTCAGTTAGACCCTCAAACATCGTAGGTAGATTTGTTGATATTTAAGAAAATAAAAACATTTTATTGCTCATTCGTATCATAAATATTTGTACCCATGTACGATATTTACTAGTCCATCAAGGGTTCTACCATCTAATTTAGGAAGATTTTATGTTATTGAAATTTAGAATTCATTACACTTTACCTTCTTCGCGAGCATCACTTCAAAAGTTTAAAAATTGAATAAAGAATTCGAAGATTTGAAATATCTAACTGTTTGACTCTAGTGTAATAACATCTTCAACTTTTTTGTCAACTTTTTAAAAAAATGACAAATTTAACCTTAACTTTTTTTAAATTTAGAGTTCAAACGTTTTACATAGCAAAAGGGCTTGGCCTTGGTGGTTTCAACATGGCTTTTCAAATAGAAGGTTAAGGGTATGGTGTTGTTCAATTAGTTTCCTCCTTGGGTGGGGGACACTTGAAACAGGATTTTCACGGTTTTCTCATTGATAGTGATTTTTTGTTTATACTTCCCCTATATATATATTCACAATTAATTAAATTTAAAGTATTTAGTATTGGAGTGAATCTGTAACAACTTATGACATATGAACTAAAAATGAAAAAGAAAGTCAAAGGTAATTTAAAAAAAGTTAAAAATAAAATAAAATTCATGATGTTAGTGCAATGGAGTGAAGCCGTTTGATTTTTCAAACATTTGGCCGTTAGATTATTCAAGCATTTTGATTGTAAGTGTAATTTTGAAACTCTTGTAGTGAAACTGATTAATTAGACAAATCATATGAAGGTAAACTTTAACTAAATTTTCAATTTAATATACTCTCTTACAATCTTAAACTATAATTGCTTTAACTATAAGTTAATATATTTTATCATAATATGCAATATTTTTGAAGTAATTTTAATATTAATTGTTCATGTCATTTAGTTTGTTATTCATGTTTAACCGTTCCAATTGTTTCGACAACTTAAGAAACATGATTTATTCATTTTCTTTACGGGAGATTAGAATTTTTTTTTTCTATTGCCCAGATTAATTTTGATGTTAATTTTAGATGGTCATTGATTTCTGGGAGAATACCTGGAAGAACTGCTAATGATATTAAGAATTACTGGAACACACATGTTCGATCCCGTAGCAAACAACAAAAGAAAGAACTCAAAGAGGGCGAACAATCACAACGCACCATGGTTCAAGTTTTTAAGCCTCAACCACGTAGATTCTCCAAAACAATAAGTATGTACCCTCAAATTGAACAGCATGACAAAGGTAGCTTGATAACACCATCAAATAATGGTAACAATGTGCTTAATATTTCTTCGCGGTTAGACTCGTTACCCGTGATATCTGACGACAAGCTTATCGAGTATTTTAACGAATTATTTGAAGACTATGAGAAGGAAATAAACAAGGAAATTGGATGGAGTTTGCGAGGTATTAATGTGGAGGAAAAGGATTTAAACGTTGTCGAAAAAGAAGATGGCCAAAACAGTTTGTTTAATTTCCCCACATGTGATAGTGTCACCTGGGGTCACATGTGATTAGTACCGTTCTTCATTTTAATAAGGGTGCTTGTATTGACACATCACCCGTATCATTTATATACCATACTGGTTGTCAAATCACTAATAGTATAACACACTGTACCCCTAGTCATTCAATTTTAATACTTCTTCTAAAATAAAAATATTATTAAATGTCAAATAAATGCAATGCAATTGACTAATAACATATTCCTTATCCAATCGAAATTATAAATAAAGATTTATGTCGAGTGATGTGAGTTTTTAATTTAACCACGGCATCTGATGCCTTGAAAACTTAGCTCAATGGTTTGAGCACCTTCCAATATGAAGGTCAGGGGTTCGAATCCCATTGGGGACGTTTTGAAAGACATCATGTGATGGATTGAATCCAGATTTAACCCAGGTTCAATTCTGATGGGGGCGGAGGTTTACCCATTCCACGGGGTTCCTGCACATCTGGTGTGGTCGTGGATTCTCACGGAGGTCGAGTAGTCAACCTTGGTTACATGCCACGAAAGTGAGGGATACACGTGAGAAAAAAACGCCGTTAAAAAAAAACCACGGCATCTGATTATAATTGTTTCTTTTTGGTTTTGGACGACGGTTGCTTCTAATTATAAATACAACTAAAATATCATTTGTATCTAATAATAATAAATCTGTTCAAACAAAAAAAAAAAATCTAACAATAAATGTTTTATAACAAGAAACTGTGAATCAATCATAAGCATTTATTGCATTTTCGATATCGAATTAGTAATTTTTAATTGTAAATTTGCCTAATATTAGAATCCTAGTTGTTTCTTTATTTTATTTCATTTGAATTATATTTCTTACTCTGTCCAAAAATAAAAAAAATTCATCAAAATGAGAGACTCATCGGAAAATCAAATTTTTGGTTACGAATGTGTATATTTATATACCTTGTATATCAATGATGAATAAAGTAAATTACACTTACTCTTAATTTCTCTTAGTTATACAACACGTTATTAGCACGATCGCTCTCAAAAGCTGAATCATCATTAAAAACTATGGATGTTGGTCACCTATGCAGCAAAAGTTATTTGCAAGTTCTCTTTTCATGAGTTTCATCCACGTATTGAGGTATGAAGAGATCTACCTCATCTCCGATATGTATTGACTCAACAAGGTACACAACCAAATCTTTTCTCTTATTATTATATATTTATATTTAACACAAATACAATCTTGGTGATAAATAAACATTAACAACACTAGTTGGATTCTTACAATTTGAGTACGTGATGATATTTAATTCTCAATTTCATATTGAAATTAACAATCAAACCTTGAAACTAACGACGATAATGAATCCACCCTATTATAATCACAAAGAACCGTGCACTCCACTCTTACCCCTCTGTTCGGAATCATGATCATATCATATGTGTGAGAAGAAGGTTTCACAAAATCTGGGAAGAAGATGAACGGTTAATGATTTAAATGTCTAACCTCTAGGTGTCTTTTTTTTTTTTGAACAGCTAAAAGATTTTTATTAAAAAACCCAACCTAGCAAGATGCTAGGAAGGGGAAACAACCAAGATTACAATATAAAGTTAAAATCGGTCCAATTCTCCCTATCTAAACTATCCAATTTTGCTTTACTTTTTAACCATAGGAAACCAATACTTTTCACGTCTTCAATGAGTTTATATATAGATGGGGATGCTCCATTATAAACCACCTCGTTGCTCATCTTCCATATGCACCAAATAGCCGTAATGATTATTGTGTGGATAGTCTTTCTTTTCCGGTCGCTCACTGGTAGGGACTAGTGCAAAAGGAGTAGGTCTTGAACCCCAAAGACGAAGATTGGGGAAATTTTACACCATTGGGAGATGACTTGCCATAGATAATTTTAAGTGGGCTTCGGTTTCTTCTTCTCCATTGCATAAAGGGCATGCATTCATTTGGACTTGAACATTCTTTATGAATAGGGCGAAGCGAGTGGGGAGACGACCAAGTTCAGCTCTCCACGCTAGCACATTGGCTTTGATGGGAACCCATTTGCTCCATATCATCACGTTAACTTCTTGATCTCCGACAGGATACACTAACCTCTAGGTGTATGAAGTTGTATCAACCAAAGTAGTAGGACTGTCATGACGATTAGCATTCTGAAAGGATATGGAATTTAACTAGTGTATGTGTTCGTAGGAGTGCTTTTTGATAACAATAAAGATAAATATTTTAAGACAAAATTACACAAAACATCCTTTAGGTATATATAAAACTACAGGTTTCATCCTTTATGTTTAAAAAATCCCGATTTCATCCTTTATCTTTACTAGGTGTTGCAGTTTACGTCCTTTAGACTAACAGATGTTAGTTTTTCTGTTAAACTTTAAAAAAATAACCAAAATGCCCATAAATCATAAAGGATGAAACTTGTAACTTTTTAAAAACCTAAAGGGTGTTTCCTGTAATTGAAAGATTGGTAAACTTTAATTGATTATGGGTTTTTCTGAATACACCTTACTCTATTTTCCATTCCCACCCTACTATATCACATTAATTACTTTCATCTTTGACTAAACACATTTATTGCGTTTTAAACCATTCAAATATTAATTACTTGCCAATGTGGGAATATCCCACTTGGTAGAGGCTTGCCTCTTATAATGGAAGGTCTTGGGTTTAATCCCAAGCAAGGATGTATTATGGGTCTAATTTAGAATTAGATAAAATTTGCTGTTCAAAAAAAAAAAAATAATGATAAAAATAAAATATATTAATTACTTTCCTATTTTTTCTCAACATTAGTTATTACGTTTAATTCCATTCAGTTTGGGTACCCATTCTGATTTTGTAAATTAAAAAACAATTACTAATGTCATTAATTACATATCGATTAACAAAAAAATGCGTTATAAATTTGACATAATTGGAGGACTTCTTGTATAGCTCTTCACACATATATATATATAGTTCGATGACTGCTTATCTATGTTGGTTTAATCCAAAACTCATATACGTTATTATGCCAACAGTTAGTTCTAGACTTTACTCCATCATCGTCATCTTACTCGGTATATCCCACCTAATATATTCAATCCTTGGTTAGTTAAGGTAACAATGTTCAGTAAAAAATGCTCACCTGGTTAGTAGAATTAATTTATATTGGTCCCAACTTCTAATAATTTTAATTGGTTTATTGCCTATTTTTCTTTTTAACATAAACTATTTTACAATTAAAGGTGTTTAGATCTTGTGAACATTTAGTGAGTTGGGTGCAAAACGTGGCACGCTCTCTTGGTTATGTTATCATTATTAAACGGTCAAGTTAAGTCGTAAGGCCTATATGTCCAAAGTCGTACTAGGGTGTGATCGTGGTGGTTTACCAAGTAAAGTTAAGAGGACTACAGATGATCATTATAGTAAAGATGTTGGAACCAAGTTTGTGATCGTGGTGGTTAAAAAAAGTAACGGGGTTATACTTTTGTTCATGTTATCGATGATATCTATAAAAAGAATTCTTGCGTTTATATTATTGTGTTATACTTTTTTATTTAGCATTTATATACATTTATGGAAAACCTAATATTAATAAATAATAAAATATTAAATTATGTTCAATGAGAAAATAATAATATATAAAAGAAAGAAAAAAAAGAAAGCTGCAAAATCCCATCTATAAACAAAAAATAAGCATATTAGTAGAAGAAAGTAGACAAAATTACTGATTTTGTGTTTTAAATTATACTCAACTTGCTGGTATTGTCCTTTAAATTCACATCATTTATGGTTGTATTGTATGGTTGACTGGTTGTATGGTTCTATAAGCACATTTATATCCCACATTTATGGCTGTATTGTATAAGCACATTTATATCCCAACATTTATGGCTGGTTGTCAAGAAAGTATGGTTGTATATGCACATTTATATCCCAACATTTATGGCTGTATTGTATTCCGTTGACATATTAGGTTATGATTAAATTAGTAATTAATGATTATAGTGTAGGGTTTAGTATCGTAGGGTGTGAAAAGCACCTCCCATTGATTATTTATATTTGAAACCGTTCATGTGGTCTAATCGATCTCTTGGCCAACCAATGATTGCTAATATATTACTATATCAGGGAGGACGGAGTCGGCTTCGGTAAAGGGATTCGGCAAGTGTTGCCGTGCGGCAACACCGCCGCCAACACCCTCGGCATCGGCAATCATGCTTTCTTCGGCGACCATTTGCCGTTTCGGCAATCC
>WOUH02046111.1:0-11722 GCA_009936405.2 Stevia rebaudiana
TATAATTCTACACTTTGATTAAGCAATGTATTCTAATCATATGGGTGCAACCTCAGATCTTTCGCCAGATGGGGTAATTGTGTGCAACGTCAGCCTAAGATCACTCGCCGTTGCGGAGCAGGATTTACAACCTTCGGAGCTCGAGCCATATCGCCGGAGGATTTCATCTTGCAACACAAGAAGGTAGGTTTTCTGCAACCACCGGAGCAGGGGTTTTGCAACCGCTGGAGATATCTTCGTTCTGGCGTTGCTTCTGCTTCCCCTTCATAACTGATTTAAGTTGCGTAAAAGGCATTAATGGTACTCACGCCCGTTAAGGGCTTGGCGGAGAAGAGGGTTTGGCGCCCAAAATCTGAACACGTAATGGTGTTGGCAGTGAGATGTCATGGGTTTGGCGCCCGAGTACGGTAGTCTAATGAAACTATGAAAACTCACTTTTATTTTATTTAAAACAAACTAGTTTCCATATAGTAACTTAAGCTATATACATATATTTTATCAAGAGTAGATACGATCAACTTAAATAGTTTAAAACTATTTTTAGTGTGTATTTAATATAAATAAGTTAAAATTCTTTCACGATGTTATTTTAAAAGAAAATTGTAATAATGCTGAAAATTATTTGATAGATATGTTACCACATCACTTAATAATCAAATTTAGCTATAATAAATGCTAGATTTAAGTTTACAAGTTTAGCGGTAAGATGGTTTTGATCATAAGGCTATGTGTAATGGTTTTCTAGTTAAATTGACATGTAGATACCACTTACGTATAAACCATTTAACTAAAGACCATTTCATATAGGTGTAGTGATTTTAACCAAACATTAATTATTTACATTGAATGGAAATGGTAAGATTGAAATTATTAAGAAGTGCATTGAATGTAGTCTTCGCTAAAAATCAATGACGCATTTTCAATTATGATCACGTAATGGTTTTAACGCATCAAATTCATTTTAACGCTCATGATAGGCTCCACTACGCCCAGTCGACGATATTCTCACAATGTAAATTCGGTACATGTAAAGTGACACCAGTTCACATATTTAGCTACATTCATTAATTTGAAGTGGACTTCCATAATAATCAAAATACAAAACATCCAACTCAATTTATAATATTAATTTCCATGTAAATTACAGTACAGAATCCTAGAAGTAGTGAACACTTGATATATAGATGTGTTATAGTACGCGAAAATCAGCATGCGCGTACCTCATATAACAATTGGGAGTTAACATAGCTGCAGCCATTGCCCCTTTACAACAAGTTTTAATCTCTCTAGACACATGACCTATACATTTCTTACAATCATCCAGTAACGTATCAAGAGTACATTGCATAACCGCGTGCAACGTTTGTTGTGGAGATCCATAATTTAGAGAATCGTAAGCGTAATACCTATTGGAGAGAAAGGTTAAATTTTTCGTTAATTTACCTTCCAAGTAAGACATGGTTTCCTCAAACCCTTGAACATTTTTAACTTTGGGCACACTAACTTCATGGGCAACAAACCAAAGATCATAGTTATTCACAACCGGTGCCCCGTATCGTACCATACATTTGACCCTCCATGACGCAGCTCCCTTTTGGTTTGGACACTTTTGTTGAAGTAATGTTATTGTCTTGGTCACGCATGACACGCAAGCGTCGGCTTTTAAATAGCCTGCACAAAGCGCAACCGCTTTAACCGTTACATTCGGTTTGTCGTCGCCAACGAATGAAAAAGCAAAGCCAGGATTCGTTGCAATTCGACTTGCTAGCGTTTTGAGTGCGGTCATGAGGTTTGTTTTGTAGGGGCTGTTGGGTTGCAAAGTCCCGGAGTCATTTTTGCATCTATAGATTTCGGATAAAATAGGTTCAGACGTAGAGATATCAACAACATTGAGGATTGCTTGTACAAGTAACAAAAACAAAACTATGAATTTCATTTCCATTAGCTTGTTCATACTAGATGTGAAACTATGTAATTTTATAAACCAAATTAAACTAAATGTTGTAAACGTAAGATTATCTTGAAATAGAGTTTTATACAACTCTAATTTGTTAAATTATTTTTGTTGAACATACGTCCACGACCTGAAAAGACTACTACGTTAAACTAAAGTTTGATTTGTGTAGTTTTCTAGATCAAGTAGTGATTAGCCAAATTAATTTAAAACCAAGAATTCGGTCATCACTATATGAATTTCATTTCCGGTTATAATAATAACTTGATAAAGTTACCCTTTAAAGCTAAACTAAGGTAACATTCTTCATTTATGGATTACGCAAGATATCATGGAATTAAAAATTTCAAACATGTTATAAACCGGTTCACACATGAGCAAAACCTACGCTCACACGCAACCTCCGGCCTGATCACACGTCATAACATATATTTTAGAGCTTCTCCATCACGATCAATATTAGGAGTACGGATCCGAGGTGGCTCCTAGGTGGAAGAGATCGAGAGGAGAGAAACAAAGGAGAGAAAGTGACTCACATTTCGAAATTTAAGATGAGTCAAGAATAAACTAATGAGAGATTATAAAGAGATGAGAGAATTGCACTGTTTGACTTTTTTTTGCATTTGGTTACATCCAGGAGATGCTCTTAGAGTATTCAGAGTTTCACACCAATATCTCCTTTTTTATCTTTATAATTCACTAAAAATCACTACATTTTCTCTCTCAAATTCAATTAAATAATAATTTTTTATACATTTATCACTACTTTTCTCTTCCTATTTAATTAAATAATATTTTTTTTCTCTTTCCTATTCAATTAAATAATAATTTTATACCTTTATCATTACATTTTCTCTCTCCAATTTACTTTAATAAACAATGTTTCTATATATTTACTAGTTTCATCAGTTTCTCTATATCTTCTCAATCACAAGTCACAACCACTATTATACTATCTTTATAAAGATTTCATTCACATAAATTATACATAACTAAATGTGAATGCCCTTACCTTGTGCTTATGAGACGTTACAAATAGCTTGTTTCTTTTGTTTTGGTCTTAGAAAATTCTCTATATATGTTTTTTCTATAATTTTTGAAAAAACAATATATATTATGCTAAGTTTTTCAAGCCTCAAATATAGAAATCACTTTTAAAAAGGTTTCACTAAATGCTTATAGGTAGAGATTCCTTTTCGAAAACTCTATTCTTTGCTCCAGTTTGGTCTAAATAACTATTTTGCTTCAAACTTTTCAAAATCAGTATTTTTCTTTTTTATGGTTTGCGATCTGTCCATTAGCTACAAAACACTAACACAATTTCACTCAAAAACCTAAACCCCCACCCCATCTCCCAAAAAACTAAACCCTTTCTTGACCAATTTAAATAGTTTACGATAAATATTTTTATTTTTAATGTAATATAAATAAGTTAAAATTCTTTCACGATTTTATTATAAAATAGCATTATAATAATACTGAAAATTATTAAAAGATGTGTTACTACACCACTTAATAATCAAATTTAGCTATAGTTAAGGCTAGGTTTAGGTTCACAAATTTAGGTGTGATCGAGATGGATTTGATCACAAGATATTCTCATAATGTAAATTCACATGTAAAGTAACACCAGTTCACATATTTAGCTACATTCATTAATTTGAAGTGGACTTCCGTAATAATCAAATACAAAACATCCAACTCAATTTATAATATAAATTCCCATGTAACTTTTAGTAGAGTCCCAGAAGTAGAACACTGGATAGATGTGTTATGCAACACGAAGATCAGTATGCGCATACCTCATATAGCAATGTGGAGTTAACACAGCTGCAGCCATTGCGCCTTTACAACAAGTTTTAAACTCACTAAACACACGACCAAAACATTTCTTACAATCATCTATATTTGTATCAATAGTACACTGGAAAACTGCGTGCAAAGTTTGCTTAGGAGTGCCATAATCTAGAGACTCGTAAGCGTATAACTTTACGGGCCCGTTATCTAATAATTTTATCGGTAATTTAATTTCCAAGCTAGAAAAGGTTTTCTCAAACCCTTGAACATCTTTAACTTTGGGCTTACTAACTTCATTTGCAACAAACCAAAGATCGTATTTATTCGTCTTTGCATCATATGCCCCGTATCGTACCATACATTTGACCCTCCATGATGCGGCTCCCTTTTGTTTTGGACACTTTTGTTGAAGTAATGTTGTTGTCTTCTTCACGCACGCCACACAATCTGGGGCTTTTAAATAGCCTGCACAAAGCGCAACCCCTCGAACCGCTTCATTCGGTTTGCCTCCGCCAGCGGTTGAAACAATAGAACCAGGAACACTTCTCTCAGCTAGCGTTCTGAGTGCGATCATGAGGTTTTCTTTGTAAGGGCCGTTGGGTTGCAAAGCCCCGGAGTCGTTTTTGCATCTATAGATATCGGATAAAATAGGTTCAGCCGTAGAGATATCAACAACATTGAGGATTGCTTGTACAAGTAACAAAAACAAAACTATGAATTTCATTTCCATTAGCTTGTTCGGTTCATACTAGTTGTGAAACTATGTAATTTTATAAACCAAAACTAAATGTTGTAAACGTAACATTATCTTAAAATAGAGTTTTATACAACTCTAATTTGTTAAATTATTTTTGTTGAACGTACACGCACCAGACCATGACCTGATAAGACTACTATGTTAAACTAAAGTTTGATTTGTGTAGTTTTCTAGATCAAGTAGTGACAACCAAATGAATTTAAAGATAAGAAATCGTATACCAATTTCATTTCCAAGTATAATAATAACTTGATAAAGTTACCCTTTAAAGCTAAACTAAGGTAGCATTCTACAAAATTTAAGATAAGTTCAAATTAAGCTTGTGAAAACTTAATTATATAGAGAAAAGAGAGAAATTACAATGTTTTTTGACTTTTTTTTTTTTTTTTTTTTGCATTTGGATTGGAATCGCTGTTGGAGATGTTGTTACCTCATGCATTTGGATTCACATTTTCATCTTTATATATGTATTTTATGTAAATTTTGAGGAAAATAAAATTAGTATAGTCATTTATTTCTCCATTAGCATCTCAAAAATATAGATTACTTTTAACACCAGTACAAATACTATTTTATGAGATGTTTTTTTTGGTTTGGGGCGGTTCTTTGAAAAACCGTCCCATCAAATAAGATAGAATTTGAAATTTATGGAAAACCGTCTTAAACACAACTTTTGATTTGGAAAACATTAGGGGGTTGAGCCGTGAGGTGGTGATTTAGAAACCGCCTCAAACTTCAAATTCGTCAACCCTCCCTTAATAAGCAATTTTGAGTTCTTCAGAATCACCAGTCGCCGATCTTCCGATGATAAATCCAACTCAACACGCCACCTCGATTTCTTCACAATCATCGCAATCTGAAATCAAAACTGATGGAGCAACAACTCATAGTTTTCGAGGAAGTATGGCGTCAAAATATCACTCACACTCTCCACCGACGGTATACTCCAGTGGTTCGATCGAGGCGTGATTCTCCGGTGCTTGTCCGTAGAGAAGGAACAACTGGGCATCTGATCATGATTAAGGCACTTGTTGAGACCAGCGGTGATGGATTCAGATGCAGTGGCTGATGGAGTTTTGTGAGGAAGAGCTTTGTGTTTCAATTGATTTCAGACGAGTCTTTACGGAATTTGTGCGTGAAGATTAAAGGATACATTGATTCGCTAGGTAATAGCAATTCATCGAATTGTTTGTTTAAGTAAGGTGTTATTTCTCGAGCGTTCGTAAAGCTTCTAATATGAAATATGATTGAAGTACAAATTGATCAAATGATAGTGGAATCTTAGTGACTGAATAATGAATACCAAAAATTTGAATTTGTAGCCTGAATTAATTGTTTAATCACCAAACCTAACATAAATCTCTACTGTTTGTTTTATCTTCGGATTTCAATGATTATGAAAATTATCCCCAAGTTTTGACTAGACACTCGATGAAAAAATTGAGTACCTTCACTTTCTTCATACTTGGATCTTCCAAATGGATACTTACTTTAGTGTCATATATTTACTAAATTGATCATTAGAACACAACTTATTTGTCATTAGGGACCTAAATGCCTATTTATTCAACACACTGAAATATGATGTCGCTTCTAAGGTTAGATGATTACTAGTTCTGGATGTCACGTCCAAGTATAACTAGCAAAGTTATCCACACGTTGCGGCTTAGCGCATCGGATCTGTTATAGAGACTGAAACGTAGATAAAAGGTAACATTATATGTATTCCACCGTCAATGACATTTTAGTAAATAAACGTAATCATTCCTGAAGATCAAACCATAGATCACGCTACACAGCGGGCCAGCAAAATGATTTTTTGTAAAATTCAACGGAAAAAGAGACGTAGTCCAAAATAAAAGCGTAAATTCGACCTTAAAAAAGAAAGCGACATAAAATTTTAAAACATGTTTCAATGAAAATAATATAATTTTTGCAATACAAAGTAAAAAAGTAACAAAGAAGACCAAAGAAAATACATATATAAAGAGTCGAGTCACAAAATCTTAAAAAGGAGAAAATGAAAGATTTAGATGGGGCAGAGATTCGAACATGAGTTCCTTGTGTGGTAGCACCAAGCATTAACGAAAACCAGCTAGAGGGTAACTTTGTTAATCAAGCAAATTAAATAGACTATATAATGAGTTTGGTGGGGGGAGTAAAGCCATCGACATTGATATTTAAAGTATATACAAGGTTTAATATCCCGCGCGTTGGAGTGGGCTGTTACGATTAGTCGATGACGTACGTTAATGTATTAAGGGGTGCGTTTAAAATTTCGTAACCAACATCGAAATGTGAAGTGTTAAACAACCAAACAAAATAAAATCTTTGCATGTTATGGCTCATGAAACCGCGCAATTGTTTTACTTTATATAAAAACGAAGCAAAATGAAAAAGATAAAGTCAAAAACATTTGAAACGTTAAACAATCAAAATTGTGAAGCATTAAGAACCATGTGTTACGGCGATGGTGTAGAACCAAATGTATTATATTTGACATACTCAATATCATATCGACACGTATATTAATGAAATTTATGTCAAAACGTAGACCGACTCAATATCATATCGACACACATATAAGAATAACGTCACAAAATGATATGCGAAACATAAAATTAATTTTGAATATTATAAAAAGAATAGTGAAAAAGGAAAAAGAGTTTATAACATAAAAATTGAGAAGGGATAAATTGAAAAGTCTAGAAACTTAAAGGTGAAGAAGTGATATTAAGAAATGTCAACCGACATTCATAAATAAGATATAAATCTTTCGTTTCTAATAAAGGAATAATAATTCGTCACGTGTTATTCTTGCCTAAATTATATACAAGTTGTTATTTAATTATTAGATCATAAATTGCATGTTTTACACATAACATTAAATGAAATATTTATTCAACTATTTTAATTTATAAATACTTTTCTTATTTTTTTAAAATATTACTAGTATATATTATCCTATGTTATACACTGATTGAACAAAAACTAATATATGATTGTTAGTACTCAAATTTTAAGATTTGTAATACGGTTTTTTGGATATAATACAATGATATCATTTTTTATGATGACATTTTTAAACTTTTGTTTAATTTTAAAAAATTTGAAAAAAATGTCATTTTAGCTATAAAAATATTGCTATTAAATAACCTCTCTTTTTATTTTTATATAAATATATTGTTTAAAGGTATTTTGTTATATACTAGTAGGGAATCTGCGTGATGCGACGGTAGTAACAATTTACAACGTGACACTCCCAACATTGTTGACACTACCAATATGCAATGATGAACTATTCAAGATAAATAGATAAAAAGAAAAAGATATATAGCTTACTCTAAAAAAGATTATACGTAATTGAATTCAAAAGGTGCTTAAACAACTCAAAGTCAAATCATCATATTAGAAGATCAAGCATTATGACACATAAGATAGCTAATATAGGTGAAGCATCAGGGATATTCGGTGGCCTTTTCTGTATATGGAATCCAACAATGTTCATAAAACGTGATGTGGTCAAAAATAGAAATTCCACACTCATCTCCGGGTTATTGACGAAATATACGACCCCGGTACTAAACATCATCAATGTTTATGCACCCTAAGAATTGCAAAGAAAATGGGCACTATGGCAAGAAATGCTATCTTTTCGATGCTCCCGTAACGGGTTGTGCGTCATGATGGGCGATTTCAACGCGGTAAGATCACACGAGGAAAGGCTAAATTCAATCATCCACGCAACTTGCGCTTCGACTTTCAACACCTTAATTAGGGAGACCGATCTTTATGAATATGCTATGGGAGGGTATAAGTTCACATATATGAAAAATGACGGCTATAAGATGAGCAAAATAGATCGCTAGCTTCTTTGTGTGTGCTGAATTCATGGGCCGTTGGCCAGAAGCATCCCTAACAGCCTTGACTAGAGAACTCTCGAATCATTTCCCTTTGATCCTTAAATCGATGGCGGCTGACTTGGGACCACACCCGTTCTGTTTCTTCAATGCTTGGCTGGTTTTGCAGCCTTCGTAAAGCAAACAACAACATATTATAAGTTTAATGGGGCTCTAGACAAAAGATTAGTGATCAAACTCAAATGGCTTAAAGGGAGGATAAAAAACATGGATCGCAGAGAAAATGATGAAACAACAAGAAACGGTAAACCAAATCGAACAATTGGAACTCATGTCTAAAATTCAACCACTCAAAATTGTCATTAAGACTTGAAAGTAAGAAAACTCTGAAGGAACTACAACACCTAAGAGTATTGGAGCTTAAACAAAAATCAAGGGTCCGATGGGCTATCGAAGGAGATGAAAACTCAAGTTTTTTTCATTGTCACATGAACAGCAATTAACCTCAATTCAAGCAGAGTCAACGACCTAGTTACGTTATCAATGACGACAGAACCGGAAATCATCAAACATGAGATGTAAAATTTCTTTAGAAACAAGTTCAAAGAACCTCAAACCCACCGCCCAAATTTAACATGTCACGGAATTGAAAGTTTAACCACTACCGAAGTAGAAGACCTCATAAACTCTTTCTCCATGGCGGAAATAAAGAGGGCGGTTTAGGACTGCGCAACACGATGGCTTCAACTTTTTTTTCCATCGAGCATTTTTGGAAAAATATATCATTGTCGCATGTCAACAATTCTACGAGGATGGATTTTTAAATGGAGGACACTCTCCATCTTTTATAGCCCTTATACCAAAATGAAAGGATCCCATCTGATTATAGACCCATCACACTAATTGGGGTTCTCAATAAAATGATATCAAAACTTCTGGCCAACCGCCTCAAGAGGGTAATGGATAGAATTATCACAGAACACCAAGTGTATCATGGCTGCGAAAAAACAAAACCGAGTGTATGATCTTCAAGATCGATATAGAAAAAGCTTTTGATAGGGATTCTTAGAAATGGTGATGCAACAAAGGAATTTTCCAAACAAATGGTTGGATAAAGGGGATATATATTAACTTCAGCCCATTCATCAATATTAGTGAATGGATGCCCAACACCAGAATTCAAATGTTCTCGCGAGGGAGATCCACTCTCACCTTTTCTTTTTTATTTTGGCCATGGGAATAATAAAAAAAACAAGCTCCTTGGGCATGTACCATGACAATATTTCTACCCATGGTGGGGGCCCAAAACTAACCCATTTTCTTTATGCTGTTGTCCGAATCAAATGCAAAACATTTATTGAGAATGCTACGGGGGTTTTACGTTGTCTCCAACCTTAAAATAGTCGGATCTTTGGAGACGATGACAAATTCAAGCGGATGGCAGTGCTTTTCCCTTACCTAGGTTGGGGCCAACATGAATATGAAACGAAATTGGAAAATGATAATGAAATCCTTCGAAGAACGACTAACTCAGTGGAAGGCAAGAACTAGCTCTATCAATGATACTCATAAAATCCATTTTAGACTCCTACTGGTGTATTATTTCTCGCTCGATCTACAGGGATCCAAGCAAGGTTTTAGACCGTTAGGAAAAAATACAACGCTCTTTCCATTCCTTTGGAACGGCTCATTCGATCACTCTAAAATTATCTGGGTCTCATGGGAGAAAATCACTGCACCCAAAAACGAAGGAGGGAAAACTAAAGGAGATCGACAAACATGGGTATGTTAACGCGTTGGTGGTGGAGGCTAAAACCAGAAAAAAGGTAGCTTATGGAGTAGAGTTATTTGGGCTATACATAACAACTCAAGGTCATGGAGCTACATTCTAGCCAAGCTTACGATTCCTGGTGTATGGAAAAATATATATAAAATTAGGAAGGATCTGTTGAAATTCAACGTGGATGTCACTGATATCCTAAAAGGGAAAATTGGAAAAGGAGACCACATTCGGTTCTGGTTAGACAAATGGTTGGGAGCCACCGCATCTTCCCAAACCTCTTTGCAATTGAAACCAATAAGAAGTGCATAGTTGAGTCCCGATATTTGAAGACCGATGACAAAGTGAAATGGATTTGGATATGGAACAAAGACGGATTAACAGAAAGTGAGCGCGATGAAATGCAACACCTAAAATTAATACTGACGGACGCCAAAATTACCAACGCAAATGACCGTTGGAGATGGGACAGTGGAGACACACATGAATACTCAGTAAGTAACATCAAAAGCTTATGCAGAACATTAAATCAACACTCATCAGGATATCAATTTCCACGGAACAAAACTAGTCCCAAAGAAAGTTAATATTATTAGCCGGAAATCGGAACAAGAAAGGATACCAACATCGATGACTCTGATCAAATAAACATGCAAATCAAATCAGATCTCTGTAAATTATGCGGCGAAGACAAGGAAACACTAGGCCACGTATGTACGGCATGCCCCATTTCAACCTACATATGGAACGAAATCAGCCTTTGGTGTAAAGTCTATCCAATCTACGCATTTAGCTTTCGTGATTTAATGGACTTTCACAAATCGGTAAGGGCAAAAGACAACACAAGAACATTAGTACATGCGGTTATTTTAACATCGTGTTGGTGCATTTGGCGAGCCCGCAATGAAACCCTATTTCTTCAAGCCTGGGTTTCAAAAGAAAAAATCTTGGAAGACATCAAGCCGCTAAGTTTCTTATGGGCGAGAAATAGAACAAGGCGAAAGGGTCTCGATTGGACATTTTGGACGAATTTTGACGTAGGCTAACACTTAATTTTTTTGGCTAAGTTTTTTTTTTCTCTTTCCTTTTGACGTTTTCTTTTACTTTTCTCTTTCTCTGTATCATATGTTTTTATTTTTAGGGTTTAGACGCTTACTAGTCCCGGGTCAAATAACTTTTTTTTAGCTGTTCAAAAAACAAAAATATAGCATAACAATATTAAACGATAAAAAATATACTCATATTAGAGGAAATGACATGTGTTACATGCCTATACTTGTTTGATTGGTTATTCCAATTATACCTTTCATTCCTTTTAAATAAAAACCAAAATGGCATATATTTTTGTGTAACGCTTATTAATTACATGTATTTCTTCTCATAATAAATTATACATTATTTATTAAGTTTTAATATAATATAGTATTTAATGTGTCCTATCAAAACCTTTATTTATTGGGTTTTGCTATTTACACACCCCATTTCTTATTCCCACACCCCCTGCCAGCCCTATACGCCACGTATAGGGCTATACGTGGCGTATAGGCTACTTTTCTCCGACAACCTCGTACCTC
>WOUH02046132.1:0-11721 GCA_009936405.2 Stevia rebaudiana
TTCAACCACACACTCTTAAGCATTTATATCTCATTCAATATAGCCCCGTTTTGGACCCGGTTTGAATCGTTTTAATCCTTATACATAATAGATTATAACCATGTTTCAAATAATCTGAATTGTAACATATACGGTTAATTATAAATTTAATATTCAACCACACACTCTTAAGCATTTATATCTCATTCAATATAGCCCCGTTTTGGACCCGGTTTGAATCGTTTTAATCTTTATACATAATAGATTATAACCATGTTTCAAATAATCTGAATTGTAACATATTCGGTTAATTATTTTAGGTCCAAAATTAATAATAAAACACATTTATTATTAAAATTTCCAACTTATGCAACACAATTAAAAATGACAGGATATAGTACAAAAGAAAAAAAAGAATACAGTAAGACAAAAAAAGGATTTGAAAAACCATATCTTGGAGTTGCATCAACTTCTGAAAGGGCATTATATATTATGATTGATTTACATGATTTCAATATATTAACAGTGGAAACCCTACCAGAGCAGGTTTCATTGTATCTCCACCACAAGATTTTCATTTATGCTTATTATATTGTCATCAATCTACATAAAATTTTGCAAGTTGGTTAGGAGTTGATTTGTATGGATTTGCAGCCACAAGAAGAGATTTGGCCAATGCCAAGTTGTGTGCAGATCGACAATGACCACAGAAATATCTCATTTGATTGATGTATTTAACCATTAAGAATTTGGCCAATTGAAAGTCTTTTATTGATGTTTAATATTTATATATTGTCCCTCCCACTCATAAGACTTGAGTACAAATCCACTTCCTGTTTTGAGTTTTTCTGCAAGTTGGTGGCATCTTGCATGTGCACGCCTACAATAAGTCGAATCTTCTGTGTTAAATAATTAAACAAGAGTCAACATTTTGAAATGTAACATAGTGGCACAGAGTAATTGAGTCCTTAGAAAAATACCTACTAATATTGATATCATTATTCACACTAAAAATATGTTGGTATGATATGGTTCCATTAGAAAAGAACCAACTCTCATAGAAGATTAACAAGTGGATAGGAGCAACGATATATCTTTTATGATGTTCAATCAAATGCAACAGTTACCAATTAAATGTAGGAACATTTCGTATAAAATGAAATTCAAACACTTTAATTAATTTAATTAATATGATTACAATACAATAAAAGAAAATTACCATACAATTACACTTTATGTTACAATTGAAATAAATAAATACAATAATAAAAAGAAATAAATGAAGGTTTTGGTCTTGGGATGACTGAGGATTTGTTTTCAACACGGGTCACTTAAGACAAATTTTGGTCTCTCAAGAGAGCCCGCTTGTCTCCCAGGGTACAACAGCTAAAGCAGTGTGTACCGTCGTGATTAGTCTAAGACACGAATCGTATTAAAAATGCCTTGAGAGTATGTGAGAAGCTTGAGAGAGTTTTTAACTATTTGGGTTACAATTGTGTGTTTTTCAACCAAGTCTCACCTTAATTTATAGTTAAAATGAGTTAAAAGATCTCAATAAAATGTTTTTAAACGCCTTCAATGTAATTTATTTTAAAAAGCGTAACTGATTTTTAGTTTCAACTCGTTACTACAGTTTCTCGGCAGCTCATGTTTGGTCATCGTCTTCTCTTTTGATGCTGCCTAATGTTTGGTTATCGACAACTCCAAGAATCTGCATCAACAACACTTTGGCCATTAGCAGCTGTGCATCAGCAACACTTTGGCCATCAGCAACACTGCATCAACGATTCATTTGTGGTAATCAGCATCCCTCGCTACCAATCAAACGCCCAACTTTGAGCTTTGATATCTCATTCATCTTAGCTCATGTTTTAGTTATTTGGAAAGCTCTTACAACACAGAATACAAACTTATTAATAAACAACCATATCAACTGAAATAACATAGATATTTAACGTCCAAAGCTGACAGAAACTCATTTATGCAACTTAGTGAAAATCTCATTTTCCACTAATTCTCTCATTTTTCCAACATTAAAATACATGATGTGTGGGTTGCATGCCTAGAATAATTCATGACATGAGGATCGTGATTCAGTTTAAAATAATATGGAATGAACAAGATTTTTGGTGGTTCTACACAATAATTCACAGATTGCCCTTCACAACCATAAAGTCAGCAAAGGAAATGCACACACAAACCATTCTTAATAACATTGTAAATGGCATACAATATGTGGTACTTATACCCAAAGAAAGTTGGTAAACTTCCAACCGCTTATGGTAGTTAATTGACTACCTTAACCATTGTTAGCATAAAATAGTGGTTAGTGTTTAATTAGTATTTGCTTATATTTTACGTACCCTTTGTGTAATATTCCTAAAGTGTATATTTAGTCATTATCCCTCATAAGGTATTCCAAAGTGACGGGGACACAAAATTTGTTAATCGATCATACAGTTTAGAAAATCTTTGAAGAAAATGGGACCTTTCATCGTTTTATTGCCCCTACCGCTGCTCAAAATGGTCGTGTTGAACGAAAGCATCGCCACATTGTATAAACCGGTTTGGCAATGCTCTTCAATTCTCAAATGCCCACTACTTATTAGGTTGAGGCGTCCAGTTCTGCAACCTATATTATTAACCGACTCCGGACTAAAGTTTTGGATAATAAAAGTTCGTTTGAGATTTTATACTCATAGGTGACTTACACTAATTTCCATGTTTTTGAGTGTCGGATGAAGGATTTCATCTTGAAAAATAAAGCAAGTCAAAGTTTAAGGGTTGTTAAGTTTCTACAAAATTTTTATATAAGTAATGTTTATATTTGGCAATTAGGTTTAGTAACTGCTTGACCAAGTTTGTCAGAGTCTATAAATATGATCATATGTTAGGAGTTTTATTAAGTTCTTTTCATTGTAAGTTTCGTTTGATTTAAATAGTAAAGAAAGAGTCGGGTGTCATCCCAAATATCGTGTTTGTGTGTTTGTAAGAAATCGATTGATTGAACCGTCTGGGCCAACATTGAGTTTTTCCATACATCTGTGATTACGCAAAGAATAAACTATCTCCACGGATATTCTTTGTGTGTTTATTGGCTATTCTTCTCAATACAAAGGTTACCGTTGTTTGGATCCTGTTACATCTCGGATTTACATAACTCGTCATGCCCGGTTTGACGAACAAAATTTTCTATTCTCGAGAACTAGCGTGTCTTCCGAGTTGAAAACTACTGAACTAACGAGCTTTTTGGCCTATTGGATTTCCTTAGCTTCCTCACTAAAATAAATAAAGATCCTATAATTGATGAAGTTTATGCTTCTGTTTCCACCGACTTACCTCACAAAAGTTGCATAGATGAATGATGAATCTGTTGGGCCTTTTTCTTTTTAGTCGGATTGTGGGCTCACTCTAACTAATACTTCAGCCCAATTACTGGCTACTGAGCCCACTTCTCTGCCGAACTAGCTTTACTAACCCTTCCAATCAGGCCCATACTGAAGCCCAGTCCTCGGTTTCAGTCCAATCTTCTACTCCATTTTATTTAGGCCCATCCATACTAACACTCATTCTATGACAAATAGGCCGAAGCTGTAACTTCTAAATCTAAGCATCAAGCATTTCTTGACACTCCTCCGGTAAGCTTTGCTTTATTTGCCAAACGTGATCCAAAAGGGTTCAAGTTGGCCTCAAAGAATCCATTTAAATTAAGTTCAAGTTCATAACTAACTTTTATAAACTCTTCAAACGCATAAATATCATCTATTAAATAAGTTAATTATTAATTTTAATATATTAAATCAAACCCACCACTAGTGCATTATGTTTTTCAATATGAAATTTTGTCTGGTTGATTATTTTTTAAATGACCCGACCCGATTCGACCCAAATTGGCCCGAAACAGAAGAAAAAAATTAGTATATTGCGATACTCAAACGACCTTAAAAAATTTCCGTCACTCATAAAAAAAATTACTGGATCCACCATTGCTAGAGTCGCAAGAGGTGAAGGTGTGGTCGATATGGGTGTAGATAGTGGGAGTGAATTGGAGGTGTGTAGAGTAAGGGAGGTTGTGTTTTGGTTGAAAATGTTGATCGTTGGATGTCTTTTCGAAGGCCCAAAATAAAGCAATTTAGCAATGCATATTTGGATAAGCCAATGGTTCGATTAATTAGCCATTCGTAACGACATTACATTGTCTTAGGATGAAAAAAATGGACTCTTAAACCTTTTGTGAAAGCTTCCCATGCAATTAACAAGTGTTTTTTAGAGTCATAGTTGTCAATACTCCATAGTGATTGTAACGCTCGCTACAGGACGTTGCGATACGACCATTTACCGTTAAAGGGTGTTTAGCCAAGGCCGTCTCCGAGATTTTAAGTGTCATTTAAGACTATTAAAAATGAGTCCCTCTATATGTTATAAATATTCGTAAACCGAAATTGGGTTAACAACTCTATAATATGAGTTAATTCTATGTCATTTGTAATTGAATTAAAACTTTAATAAGTTAAATAATTTTGATTGTAAATCATATACATTTTTATAATAAATATAATTATATATAAAAAACAAAATTTTAGGCCTTTAAAAATCGAGGTCATGTGCGGTCATATTTCTTGCACACCCTCGTAAGTGTTTAGCAATTTGAAATATGTTGGAGCAGGGGAAGGTTCATTGGAAACCATAAAAAAGGGGAAACTGTATAACACTTGTGAACCGTTCATCTTTAATATAAAAAAATAAATAATCCAGTACAAAAAAAATAATGTAATATAAAAAAATAATCCAATAAAAAAATAAACTAGTACAAAAAAATAATCAAGTACAAAAAAGATAATCCAATATAAAAAAATCACCGTTCCATAAGTGTTTCACACTTCGCTCTCTTTTTATATGATTTCTCAATTAACCATTATTGTTGGAGTATATACGTGTTAAAAACCAATTAGAACCGATCTGATTTTCCTTCGTATTAAAATGGGTTTTTGATCGGCTTTTGACTTTTGTTGATGTAATCCTAACGGGTTGTAAAAGCGATCCGGTTTGACCCAAACTCCAGTTTTATGAACCTCTGACTTTAGTTGACCCAATACGTATCAGCCCAATCTTTCCATTTTGGGGCAAATCGGCTCGCCGGAGTTAAACATGCCATCAATTGGTGCCGCCGGTGACACTTATTTACGGATGCAATAACATCCGGTATCATCTTCTTTATAATTGTTTGCTTAATAACCGTCGAATTCCGAAAACCCTAATCCCCAAATTCATTCACATTGAAAATGACGGTTGTTCGTCCCTATAACAACCAGATCTACGGTTCACTGATGATATTACTTTTAACGATTGGGTTCAATTCGGAATTGAGTTTCGGGCAACAGTGCCAGCACTCCAGTCCACCGCCGGTTCACGAATCTCATGTTCATCATCACAACTGTGATCACTCGCATCATGATGATCATTATCATGATTTGGGGGTGAAGAAGCTGCCGGAAGAACTGGCGGAAGAGGAGGATCTTATGTTGGAATTAATGTCCCACCATCATCATCATCATGACCATGATCATCATCATTATGAAGATTCAGAGCTATCTGGTGTTGGTAATGCTGGTTTGTCTTTGAAATTCTTAGAATTTAGTGACGAGTGTTAGCATTTTCTATGTTGAAGTAACTTTTGTTATTATTGTTTTAGGCCTTTGGATTCATGCAATGGGGTGCTCACTGTTAGTGAGTTTGGCTTCTTTAATTTGTCTAATTCTACTGCCATTGATATTCTGTGAGTTGGTTAAGTGATTACCTGTTAAATTTCATTTTCATTGCTTGTAATTTGGATTAGTTTTGAATGATTTATGCCTAAATTTCCCTTAACTTCTTGCAGTTCAAGGGAAACCTTCAAAGGTGTTTGTTGATTCACTCGCTATATTTGGGGTTAGATTCTTAATTCCTGATTCTGTTCTTATTTATGTTAGTCTTTCGGTTTATAAAACTTGCTAAATTTCAAATCTTTATTGGCATTTTAGGCGGGAGCGATGCTTGGAGATGCTTTTCTTCATCAACTGCCACACGCGTTTGGTACAATAAACCGCAAAATTGAAATCTAGAATCGAAATCGATAGCATATATTTATATTCAGTTGTTGTATATATTTATCAGGTGGTGGACATTCTCATTCACATGGTAATCATGATGATGATACTCATGAACACATTCATTCTGGACATGATAATTCACATTCACATTCACATTCTATTGAAGATCTTTCAGTCGGATTATCCATTTTGTGTAAGTAATTATACATTTAAAAAATAATTGTTTATTCAAATATTCATGATTTCATGCTAGCTTTCATCATATCTAGTAATTAATTTGACTAATGAGTAATGACTCATAATTTATTTATTAATTTGTTATTTTAATTTTTTTTTTTGCAGTTGGAATTGTTGTTTTTCTTCTTGTGGAAAAGGTTGTTAGGTATGTTGAAGAAAAATCAGGAGGAAATACTTCATGGGGTCACAGTCACCATCACCATAACCATAAAAAGAATGAATCATTGCATGATATCAACGGTGATGATGACAAAAAATCATCAGAAACATCATCTGATAAATCTTTAAAAACAGAAAAACAAACTGAATCTTCTCTTCGCAAGGTATCACATAGTTACTCATCTACTCATCATAACGCGATAAATATTTCTTCAAATATGTATCAACATAAGTTTATTACTTTGCAGAGAAACACTACTAAAAATGGGCCTGAAAGTAGTTTGAAGCCCAAAATTGAGATGGAAACTGAACATTCATCAAGTTTGGTGTTTGGTTATCTTAATCTGGTCTCTGATGGTGTTGTATGTATTTTTTAAACATTTTTGTTTATTTTCTCTATAGTGGATATGTTTTTTGCATGATATAACCTATTTTAAACATTTTCATTTATTTTCTTAATCTATTTTGTAGCATAATTTTACTGATGGAATAGCTTTAGGAAGTGCTTTTCTTTTATACGGGTCAGTTGGCGGTTGGTCAAGAACACTTTTTTTACTTGCACATGAGCTTCCTCAAGAGGTATTTTTATTTACAATCTCAAATTTTTTACATCGACTTAATTGTTGATTTAAGAATGTGTGTATATGTATATGTTATGTTGATTATATAGTATTGATGTCGTTGAGTTGGACACGAGTTTAGGGTCGCTTTTGACGTTTGAATGTTTGAATTAGATTTTTTTATTTTTTTTCAAAATTGTGAGTTTGTATTTAAAATATTAGCATGATAAAGATGCTTCATGAATAGAACACAACAATACGTATAATCTAAAAGTTGTAAAAATGACCATTGTACTGGATTTGTATAATTTTGTATCGTATACAGTAAAAAATTATAAATTCAGTTTTGACCCATTTACTTGTGCATGATGCGGTTTGGGTTATAAATAAATAAATAAAAACTATGTCAAATAAAAACAGTTAACTAAAAAGGGAATTTTTGCAGATTGGTGATGAATTGTTGAGTGGGTTGATAGTTACCCAAAGTCAAATTTTAATCTAAATTAACCTGCCAAATCGGTGTTAGTGAAAGATATAAATAATAATTATTATTATATTTTTTACCATTAAACATTAATATTTGCAGATTGGTGATTTTGGAATATTGGTAAGATCTGGTTTCAGTGTCTCCAAAGCTCTCTTCTTTAACTTCCTCTCTGCATTGGTTGCATTAGCAGGAACTGCATTGGTTAGTTACAAATAATCTATTATTTAAAAAAAAATTAAATCATAAAAAATAATATTATTCTAACCATAATTATGTATTAGGCATTGTCATTAGGACAAGATCCAGGACAATCATCTTTAATTGAGGTACAAATTCTTTCACATGTTTTATTAATAGCAATTTTGGTGCGTATTATATAGAATCACTTTCAGCGCGACAATTGTGAGAACTGCGTAATACAGTTGTACATCGTTCGTTAATCATTTTATATATTACAGTTGAAGCAAAGATATAACTGTTTATGAGTTCTTGCAATCCTTTACTTAAAATTGGTTTCGTACATCTGTCTATTTTTATAAACGCAAATTTTAAATTTTATATCATTGAGTTAACTCGGCTACCATTTTTGGTTGAAAATTGCGCAGGGTTTTACAGCAGGTGGGTTTATATATATTGCAGTAGGGGTAATTGCAGAAATGAATAACGGCAGTTCATCAGTGAAAAATAGTGTGATACAATTAACCTCATTAGTATTGGGTATGTTTGTTGCTCTTTTTATATCTCTTATTGAATAGAACATTTTTTAATTTTAGATGACAATTTTTAGAGATCTTTTTTGTATGTTATGGGATATCAAATTCTAATGTTGTTTTATATTTACTTTTTAGTTAGGGAAAATGTCACAGAATAGTAATCAAATTTTAGCAATGTTTTAGTTAGGCCACTCATTATTTTCTTTTGTTCTAAATGTTTAATTTGGTGATCTAATCCTATGTATTTAACCCGAATAGCAGGTAATTTTGTCATTTGTTGCATTCATCTTATAATGGAGATATGGAAAAGTAAAAATATTTACTATCAATTGTATATATTTTTTTATCACCTTTTAATTATTTTTTTCCACAATTTTTTTTTGCAGTTTTTAAATATTTTTTTGCCATTTTTTCAATAATTTTTTAAATCTTCAAGATTTTTGCATAACTTCTTTTACACTTCGTTTTTTTAATAGTGTTAAATTTTCAAAATCATCTGTGACGTTACACAAACTATCAGTTTCAGTTCAAAATCAAAACTTTATGCTATTTTGTCCCTAGCGTTTCCATTTTTTGTTGTTTTGATCCAAAAACTAACAGTTGACTAGCAGTTGTCAACTGGAGTAGTAAGGTCTTTCACACCATCGACCCCATCATAGGCGACCACCAGCTATATTCAAGTTCATTTAATAAACGAGCTTGAGTTTCAGATGTTGAACTTGATTCAACTCGCGATCCTAAATAAGTATATTATATTTATATTAGTTTTACTTATACTTATAATTATAGATATATAGAAAATTATGATAAACACTAAATATATTTTTGTTGTATATTAAGTTATATATATATATATGTGTGTAGGGGAGGGTAAAAAACCTTTAAATTGAAAAATTTTTAAAACCAGTCATAACTATTACTAATCAAGTTTTTTTTTTCATTTTTTTTTGCTGTGTCTTTTAATTATAATGTTAAAAATATAACAAAAATGAAAAATAAAAAAAAAATTATGTAGCTCATACAATTATATATATGTAACTTGTATGTTATATATATGCACATTGCATGAGGTACATACGTAACTTTGTTAGCTCCATATTTTTTGCCCACTTTTTTCTTTTTGTTTATTGTATTTATAATCTTATAAATTAAAGTAATAGAAAAGAAAATTTTGAATTTTCATATTTGAGTAGTTTTGTGAAATTTCTCCATATTAAAAGTTTTCTCATGATTCATCTCCTATACGTGTAAGTACTTATATAAGTATAAACAAACCTAATTATATAATTAATAATGATAAACGAGTTGTGCCTGAACCACGCTCGAGCATGAGTGCATGACATATATTTCTTGACAATATTTAAACACAACTTAAAAAGAGCTAAGGTCAAGCATGAATACTTCCCAAGATTTAAACATAGAGCTCATAATAGCCGAGTTTGGCATTTAGTTAGCTCAAACTCGACTCGGCTTGTTTATCGCTTATTAATAATATAAGTTACATGCAAGCCATTTTTATTAGTTCTATGATCTAAATAAAAACCACATCTTGCACCTCATGAGTAAAAATAGATTAAAAAATATATATATCTTAAAAATGTTATTTTTTCAAACTTGTAATTGATAATTTACATTAAAATTAACGAGGTGGCAAAAGATCTGGAAAAGACAATTTATAAGGGCATAAGATAAAAATTATGATCATTAAGTTTCATCCATGAGAAGATACAACTTGTTTGTTTAAATTTAGACAAAAAATTTAATGCAATTTATAACACTTTTTCCCCCACTTACTTTGATTTAAAACATTAAAAACAAATATTGCCCTAAAATAATGAGTACTTAGAAAATAAGTTTCGGTTGCGCCAATATATAAACGTGGATACGACTGTAATATTTTCTTGTGTAAAAAAGTAGTATTTCTTACTTTACTTATCAGCCTCATAATTTTGTTAGTATGGCATTCTTTTTAAGTTTTAAAATGTCCAATGAAATAATGCATTCAAGCATTAAATACATAACAGACAAATAGAGAAAAGAATATTAATAAACACACGCTATAATTTCTATTGAATAAAGTTCACACGGTCACACCAGAAAATGAAAGAACATTTGATATACGTAAGATGACAGCGAACGATCGGTCACTCGGTCACTTTACCAGTAATTCAGTTGTTGGAGATATAATCGAGATTCTAAAGAGATCGAGGGACCATTTGTATTTTGTCGACAATCATGTTTCTAAATTTTGCATCTAGGATGTTTCAAATAAGGAGTTGCTCAAAACTTGTTAAAAAACGCTCGTAAAAAATCGTTTGGAATTAGCTCGTTTGCAAATCATGAAAGCTCCGCTCGAATCTGTTACGAACCAAAACAACTTGGCTTAGCTTGAATTATTTCTTTTAGAGCATTCACATTTGGTTTTCTATAATTTATGTGAGTGAAATCTTTATATTATAGAGATAGATAAATAGTGATTGTGAGTATGAAGATATAGGAAAACTGATGAAACTAGTAAATATAGAGAAACACTGTTCATCAAAGTAAATTTGAGATAGAAAAATATAGTGATAAAGGTATAAAAAGTATTATTTAATTGAATAGGAAAGAGAAAAAAATATTATTTAATTAAATATGAGAGAGAAAAGTAGTGATAAAGGTATAAAGAAATATTATTTAATTGAATTGGAGAGATAAAATGTAGCGATTTTTAGTGAATTATACAGATACAGATGAAGAAATAGATGTGAATGCTCTAAATCTTAATAATTTTCGTCTTTATATTTAAAATTTTAGTGTTGATTATGTAACCCCGTGTAATACACAAGTTTGTAAGCTAGTATGTAATATATTAAAGGATTTACATTAACTTTCGGGATTTTTCTTCAAATAGACATAAAAGGTTTAAGATATCTAGATTTTAATATAGAAGTTTAAGGTTTAAATCCTCTAGATACATGTGTGGAATAATTATTTTTCTTGTAAGTGACTATATTTATAAGACACACGTGTAATTAGTTTTCTTGTTTTTAGTTTAAAATGATTTTAAAAAAATTTATGATTTATAATTTTTTTTTATTATCACACACCCTTTATTATACACCTACTCTAACATATTAGAATGTGAACTTACAGTCACTTGTCTTAAGAGTATACCAACTTACTACATAGATGCCCCTTTAAGGACTAATGATTTATAATTAGTTAGAATTTCATTTTTTATTTTATTTTTGGTCCGATTTGACAAATCATAATTATTTAGCTATAGTATATCCGAATTTAATTATCAACTCTGTAATGGTCGATTATGACACTGAAATAATCATACTATTAATGTATTTATTTGAGTATGGGTGAGGTTATCCTAGGGAAGAGGCTTAGGGTAAGGAGACATCTCATCAATTAGATCTTAAGATCAGTGGCCAGGATTAACGCGGTGGCATTTTTGTAATTATTCGGAATCGTATAACACAATGAAGGGTAATATCGTCACAATC
>WOUH02046151.1:0-11720 GCA_009936405.2 Stevia rebaudiana
TCCTCGTTGATCCACTTATCCCCATACGTAACATAAATACGCGTTAAACATTCGTCGATTTCATCTTCAAAATGATACGCTACACCAAGACGTTGGACCGCATCAATAAGTTCCAATAACTTGACATGTTGTGTAAGTTCTGTTGATCCTTTAATTAGTAGCTCTTTCCGCACTTTCTCCCTTAGTTCCTTAGCTCGTTGCTGGTCACAAGCTTGATCTTTTCTCTAAACGGATCAATGAAACAGTTATAAAATTAAGACGAACCTAAGTCATATTAATTTGTATCATAATAATATAATATAACATAAAGCAGTGGCCTGTGTACATGTACAAACCTCAACATACGAGAGAAATTGATCTCCCCAAATGCTACGATGGTAGGTTACCGTGTTGCGAGTAACGTCTTGCTGCTTAGAAGTGTTGTTATGTTGAAGGGATGGAGAAATAGGCATGTTGTAATATAAGACTAAAACCGATAATAAGTTAATGCAGTTCGCTTTAGACACGAAAAATTTATTAATGGAATGATGGAAGTGGGTATCTTTAAATAGGTTGCAGAACGACTTATGTCGATCAAGTTGAAATTTTCAGTTGCTTATTTTTATATTACTAATATTAGTACTCTTTTTAGATGATTGCTTTATGCATACTTGTTATCCTAAACTAAATGTCAATAACTTACCAATTAAGAGTAAGCTGCTAAAATTGTTCTTGTGCTTTACCAAAAAGTTAATATGCGCTGCTAAACTTTTTTTAGTCACTTTGAGTCCTTATATTTTTGGTCACTATGACTCCTTATTGCAAACAGACGTCACCCAACCTTCTGATTAAGGGCTTTTTTGTAGTTGCGCTCAATGTTGTAAAAGTCTCAAGTACTTTCCATGTGGAAGTACTCCCTGATTAGGCCGAGACATAGCCTAACGACTTTTGCAACGATGACTGTGCCACAAAAACGAGGGCACCATGGTCTTTTCCCAATTCTTGGGCAACACGTATGAAATCGTCTTTGTGATAGTCATCCTCATCAACATATTCTCCCACCGTCTGACCACCACGATTTTGCATCTGCATCATAAAACACTGAAAATCAATGGCGTACACAGTTACATTTGCCTACGATTTCACTAATCGCCTCTTCAAAGGTATGATTTACACACGATTCCAGTGAAGGAAAAGATGATTTAACACTTCTTTCTGATTTTTTTTATTGATTCCCTTGATTTCACTACATAAAAATATTCAGAATTCGTCAATTTTATCTTTTTCAGCTCATTTTAACTTGAAGATTATTGATGATCTTGAACCAGTGGCATTTCAAGATGAATAGTTACGGATCTTGAACCTGTGTTTGTATGTGTTCTATGTATGCAATGTGTGCTATGTGGTTGCAAGCAATGTCTTTTGTGTGTGTATAAAATTTGTTTTGTGCGTTTGTGTGTATATATGTTGTGTGCGCGTATCATACCATTTTGCCCATGTGCGTGTATGTATGTGTTATGTGTGTCTTTGTTTTGTATGTGTTGTGTATGCAAATGTATGTGCTCTAGACTATTTTGTCAATGTGTGTAATGTATGCAAGGCCATAAACACTTGTATGTTCCATAGACCATTTATAAATGGGTTGGAATCCCATTTTTCTTGTTTTGAACCGTTTACAATTGGTTGCAACCCATTTGAAACCTTTAATCCGTTTACATATTGATTGGGAACCCATTCGGTTCATTTGACCCGTTTAGAAATGGATGGGAACCCATTTGGATCAATCATTTGACCCGTTTACAAATAGATGGGAGCTCGTTTTTGTGCATAAGGGCAAAACAGTCTTTTTTAAATTTCAAACTAAATTTGGAACCAAAACTAGAAATAGGCCAAAATGTTGAAATTTTGGTAAACCACATGTATGTAAACCGGTAAGAACTATGGAGGTAGTGAAGTCAATTTAAGTGTTGTGTGACAAAGGGTAATGTCCATTTGCAATAAGGATGCACACTGACAAAATAACTAAACCACTGAGGAAAGTAACTAAAAAATGAATTTTAGTCCAGTAAACTTGTCTCAGGTGGTAAGAGCCTCACATTTTAATGTGGAGGACATGGGTTCTAATTTTACTTGGGGCAGTTTAAATGACCACCAGGTGAAGGGCAAGCTTGGGATTTATCTCGGGTTCGGTTCCGATTAGGGACGGGGGTTTACCTATTCCACGGGGGCGTCTATTTCATTGATGTCCAGTGGGTCTGGTTCAGACAACATACATGGTATGTGAAAACAACATTGTTAAAAAAAATAAAAAAATGTTTAGGGACACAAACTGACTATTTTATTAAAAAAAAAATTTAGGCTATGTGTAATGGTTTTCAAGTTAAATTGACATATTGATGCTATATAGACAAAAACCATTTAACTAAAGAATCATTACATTTAGGTGTATTGATTTTAACTAAACATGAATTCTTTACATAGAATGGAAATGGTAAGATTGAAATTATTAAGAAGTTCACTGAATTTAAATTGTGTTTAACAACGGTTAAGGGTTTGGCTAAAAATCAATACTCGCCTCTTCAATGATGATCACGTAATGGTTTTAACACACCAAAATTATTTTTTGACGCTCATGAGAGGCTCTACTGCGAACAAATTAATATATCATGTTAGTAAAATTTAATTCATAAAAACAGCTTAATTCTTTTATATGTACACAAAGTTTAAGCTTGACTGCACACTTTTAATATTAGTTTGCTGCCGTTCCTGTGAGTTAGAACTTTCTTTTCTAGAAAAAAATAAAGAAAAAAAGAAATGAAGGCCGGATGACCTAAAAATAACATGAATTAGTTTCTTCAAGTATGACAGGACAGTTGATAACTTTCTAAAAGAAATATTGTCTGGCCGGGTAAGATTCGACCCTATTTTTAAAAGATTATGTGATACTTAATACTTATGAATAACTTATGAGTTATGATGGCCGGCTAAGATTAAACTTTATTTTTAAAAGATTTTGTGATATTTAATAGTTATGATATGCTTTGAGCCCAATGGTATCTAAGCTATTGGTTTGTGCCTTTGTGGTATACAATTGGAGGTTTCTACTTCCTTTCATGTAGACATTTGATGTAGAAATTCGTATTATATTAATGGGTGGTCAGTTGTCCTTACAAAAACTATGAATAATTATTATTATAGCATGATAAAATATTGTTTTTGGATCTATTTTTCCATCTAACGTCGTAACCCAACTAAAAAGTGCTAGTTAAATTCTCATTATTATTTTGTGGATGTATTTTATTAATAGACAATAAATAGAGTATTCATATATTATTCAGGAGATGGTTATAATACAAACTGTTTTTTTGTGAGAAGGATAGAAAAGAACGTCATAATGACACCTGGAAATTTCGAAATAAACACGAAAGGGTATTTTCATCATAATAAAACCGCATGTATAAACGTAAAATCAGGGATCCGTGTTTCATGAATACGGTTATGTTCTATATTTAATTTGTCGATTTGTATCTTCCAAATCATGAAATTAGTTTCGTTAGTATCCAATTATAGTTTCATACACTCGTATTCACTGTTAATTTATTTCCCTGAATCTTTCACCATGGACGTTGTGAGAGATTCCGAAGGTAAGTTTATGATTACATTAGTTTGCAATCAATTTTTATCAAATTCAATAAAAAAAAAGATACTTTTAACAATAGATTAATCACGAGTCATTTGACGGACATAAAAACACACATATTAAACAATTGAGTCGATGAATACGTATTTAACATATTAATGAACGTATTTTTAACAAACTGGTACGAATTTTTATATAAAAGCACGCATATTGAACAATTGATATAGTGAATACGTATTTAAAAAATTACTAAACGTATTTTTACCATAATGGTACGTATTTTTATATAACCATATGAAACTGTTTTTACATTGTTATTGTTACAGGGAATTCCATTGAAGAATTAGTTGTCGGTGTAGAACGTATTTCACCTTCATCAGGCAAAAATAGTTTTATATAGCTCATGCTGCACAATCATTAAAGCCATTTGTTGGTATGGTTTTTACATTTATTGAGATTGCTTTTAAATTCTATCATTCATACGCAATAAAAAGTGGTTTTAGTGCTCGAAAAGGATCACAATATACACATGGTGATATAATTAAGTTGAAACATATTCTATGCTCGAAGGAGGGTTTTAAACCTTGTAAAGAGTCTGAGAATAAGAAAAAGAAAATCAAACATAGGAATAGACCAACACAAGGATCTGGATGTCAAGCACACATTGTTCTTAAGTCATATCATATGACAACATTAAATTTGTTGTAAATAAGTTTGTCGAGGAACATAATCATAGCTTAGTATCCGCTGATAACATGCACATGTTGCCTGCATGTCAAAAGTTAACATGTGAAAAAAAATGCAATTTTTATGTTCAATGTCAAAGCATAATATTGGTCCAGTTAGAGCTTTTAATATTATGCGTACAAAGTACGACGGTTTTGAAAATGTTGGTGTTACCGTTAATGATTGCACAAATTTTTAGAAGGATTTGAATTTAAAGATTTGTGAATATGACGCGGATATTGTTGTTAATATGCGATTAGGTAAGGAAGCTTTTGTTTCTGATTTTTCGTTTGAGTATACTAAAGATGACAAAAGACAGCTAACAGGTTTGGTTTTGGCCGATGAGTATTATAAAAAGAATTACCAACAAGTTGGCAATGTTGTATCATTTGATGCCACTTTTCGTACTAACAAGTAAGCAAATAATTGTTTAAGAATGATTTTTTTTCATAGTTTGCTATTTGTTTTTAACTTATTTGTGTTTATTTGTAAAACATATATAAGATGGTAACTATATTGTCACATTTGGTGCTGCACTACTAGGATCCGAGACACTGGCTTTTTATAAATGGTTGCTTAAATGTTTCACTAATGCGTTTAGACAACCTCCCAAGGTTGTTGTAACCGATCAAGATGCTGCAATGAAAGCCGCAATTAAATCTAGATGGCCTAGACTTAGCTAATCATTATTTATTTATAAAATTTATAAAAGTTGTTTATAATTTGTATAATTTTGTTTAATCTAATTTTATTCAGCATGCGTTGTACTTGCAAAAGGATGATGACATTGCAGTTTCATGCAGTTGTAAAAGATTTGAGCAATATGGATTGCTTTGTTGTCACTGTTTCTATGTTCTAAACTTTTGTGAGGTTAAAGTTTTCCCTCCAAAGTACATTGTTAGACGATGGACGAAGGATGTTGCTCCTAACATTTCGTCGAGTTCAATGATTCCACCACATGCTTTAAGTTCTATTGATCCGGAGACTAACGGTGTGGTATGTGATATAATGTGCTCAAATGAATATATTGTCAACAAGTTGGTGAATGATATGAGTAAGTTATCTTTATTTAGGGATCAATTGAAAGATATTGTTGTCAAAACTGAAGAAGAATATCGCGAGAAACAAACTATTAAACAAAAGGATATTGTTTTATATCTTGTCCCAAGTCGTGAAGAATAAGTATCTGTACATCGACATGCTGGTGTTAGGAACAAGGGTTGTGGTTCGCACGAAAGGTTTAAATCTCAAATAGAATAGGCGATCAGTAGAATGGGTAAAAAGAAAAGGACATGCAAGCCTTGTGGAAAATCTGGACACGATAGATTTACATGTGCTCGTTCTAATACTAGTTTAAACGGTTCAACAACTGCTGCAGACACTGACATGTGGAGGCAATGACGATACTAATTGAGTGTTTAGTATTTCTGTTTAAACTAATTGAGTTTGGATTAACTAGATTTGGATATCTTTTTTTGTATTTCTGTTTAAATTAATGGACGAAGTTATTTTATTTTCTAGACCGTTTTCATCTTAATTATGTTCCGAATTACTAATTGACTAATACGTGTTACTTTTTCCTACAAAAAATATTTTCTATATCAACGTCCGTATTACTAATTGACTGGTACGTATTTACAAGTAAAATGTCCGTATTAAATTTTCAATAAAACATATTTGATAATAAAGCAAAAAATTATTCTATAACAAATACCTAGTGCGTGTTTGTAACAGTTAGAACGTATTTTTAAATGAGAAATACTTAAAAGACATTATTATTAAAGCATATCAAGATGGTAACAAGATAGAGCATAAAGCTTGAAAAACATAAGAAACGATTACATAAATAAAACTCAAGAGATCAATATAAAATCCAGCTTCAATTTCATTGAACAACCAAGTTGTTCAAGAATCTTTCCAATTGCTCCAATCTGCTGCATATCCACAAGGTCACGAACAATGCTTTCTGGTAACAACTGAAGTTGTTTTGTGATCTCGTCTCGTTTCTTAATTTCTTCATCTAAACTTTCATATTTCTGCTTCAAAACGTCAAGAAATAACACGTCTTGTAGTATTGCTTCATGATTTTAGCGGTAAGTCTATCTTTTATGCTTTTTTCATTCTCATTTGATGACGACGAAGCCATCATTTTATGGTTATCGTGAGTGTAATGGTGGTATAGTTTATCAAGTGCTATATTTATAGGGAAGATACACCAAATCAATTTTATTGAATTGCATTTATCCTTTCCAACCACCTATTTATTACATTATGTGAGATTTTAAAATCTTCCACCTACCATAGTTATACCGATACACATCCATACAGGATAAGTGGACTGACCATGTATGGACTCCTCTGCTCTAGCCAAATCCTCAAAAAATGTCATGCGTGAACTAGGGGTTTTTAAGTAAAGAAAATAACCTCCCGCAACAACATCGTACATGGTCTGTGTCTATTTTGAAAGGCTATAAAAGAACTTCTCCATGAGTGCCCAATCTTCTAGGCCAGTTATTTGGCATAATTCGAGCATTGGTTTGAAACGATCCCAACAGGATATGAATGTCTCATTAGGATGCATGTGAAATGGAAGGATATGTTCCATGTGACAAGTTTTTTTACAAAGGATTGAAGCGAGTTAGAAGTTCGTCTTTCAGATCGTCTCAGCGGGTGATGGAATTGTGGCCAAGACGGTCAAACCAGGAGAGGGAAATATCAGACATGGTAACAAGAAAAAATACGCAAAAAGCTAGACTCTTGGCTCATGCCTTGAATCTCAAATGTACTGCAAATGCGCATGAAGCGGGAAAGATGTGAAAGGATGTTGTCATCTTTAGTTCCTTTGAATTGGCAAGGATGTTTTTTTTTTGGATGGCGATGATGACATATGATGGAATGTGCCATGTAGTGGTGATGGAGTTGGGTGAAATCATGGGTGAGTGAATGCCGGTAAAACACCTGCACGTGCTTCGTCAGCAACCGCGCGATATGTCATGTTAGATGTGGAATCGGATGGATATGACGTATAGAAAAGAAGGGGAAATGGATAGAAAGGTGAACAAATATAAAAAGAGAAAATAAAACCTAAACCTAGACTCTAAACCAAAAAGAAAAAAATGCAAAAGGCTCAATATTTACTATACGAATCTCATGTGATAAGCCACGTAATCAAACAGGTGCAAAAGTGCCTACTAGAAGCCCCGACAACAGTACCAAAAACTTTATGTGCTTAGATCATGCGATTAAAATACTTCAAGTAATAAATTTATAAAAAGGATCTCCAAATACATACACTAATGGTATCGGTTGCAACGTAGTAGATAATGTAAGACCGAGTATCGTCCAAGGACTCACGGACAGAACCAAAACACACTCATGTTGTATCTGACTAAATTCCCTAATTAACTGCAAATATTAATGATGACGGGGGGGTTTACTAACTAATAACCAAATTAAATAAAATAAAAATAAATAGCAAACAAATATCGATTAAATCAAATAATAAACAAGAAGCAGCTACTAAGACACAGAATTATGCATCAATCATACATGTACTCGGTATTAGACTAATGATTGGTGACACGTTTTCTAAAGGTTATGAACAACTAGTAAACCTAGGTGATGTATGATTTGCTCCCGGTCACAACACACACGATAGAGTTTAGGATCGGGTGCGGAATAGATCTACCTGGATTTGTGAAAAATAAGAACATCAAGAACATAGAAAGTTATGAAAATGGTTGAAGATGGTGAAGAACACGAACACGAATTTGAAAGATGTAATGTAAGTGACTAAAAATATAAAATAAACATGATTCCCTAGTCACAAGATTACATTATCTACCCCTCACATGCTCTCAAACTTCTATAGATTCAAGATGAAGAATCCATGAAGTTCTTAGGGGAGAGCACTCAAGATTACATGTTCACACCTTTACACACACTTATTCTCCAAAAGTGGAGAGTACCCCTTAAGTATGGCCCCATGTCCCAAAGCCCTAAAACGATAAATTACAACAACAATAATAATAAATAATAAACAATAAATCCAAATATTATTTGTTGTAATATTCGGGTCTTCCGGTCATCTTGGGTCAACGGTGTCTTCATAATCTCGAGTCTTCAGTAGCCCGTGCGGTGATTCGTTGCTCCCAAATCAACGAATACACAATACCTCATGTTTACGTTTCATCTATCCAAATTAACCGTCGGGTCTTGATTTCTCTAGACCCAACATATGTTACCCAAGATCAATGAACACAACTAATTGATTAAACAAAATAAACACACAAACTTCTGATTATGTCTACAAACAATCGTATGAATACTTCTTGACTTACAGACATCGACAATGGGTATATATAGACCTAATTGTGAATCTAACTTTAGGTTTTAGACATACACACCCCTTTACTCTAATATTTACATAATTGACACTAAACATGACTTTTACTTATTTACACACTTGACCCATTAACTTTAACCTACATGGATTACTAAATTAATTCCAACAACATAGAGGTTATACTAAAGCCTAATGAAGCACACTAAGTCTTTGGTTGGTTTCCCTCTCGGTCTAACCTTCATGTGACTTGGTTCCCGTTACCTGGATTTCCTCCCGGTCTAAACAAGCAACTAATGGGCAACATACATTGCAATCATATACCTATTCTGCAAGAGACAATACTAGCCAAATTTAGATCCCCTCCCCATCCACCTAAACTTAACCAATGAGCAAAAGACATAATTACCCTTATACCCTCTCGGTCTCAAAGGGGCTAAATACAACCTAAATCTAGCAATTAAACCACACCCAAAGCTATCATAGACAATAACTTCTAGACATGATCAAATACCAAACTTCTAATTATATTATGATGCTATAAAGTCAAACAAGTCTGATTGTTAACCTAATCACAACCAATCAATCATATAAATGTCCAAACACCGATTACATGCACAAAATCATGCAATCATCATTAGTCTAAGCAACTACTAGTAAATTAGCCAATTAACATCATACTAACAGTCAAAAAATCCATTAAAAATGATGTGTTCATCATTCAAAGCAGAAAATAGAGTAGAAGTTATCAAAACAATAAATTAAACAATTGTATCTAACCAACTACTGCGCGATAATCCAAAAGTAATCTTCCAAATGAATCCAACAATCTTCTACAAGTTCAAAATCGTCCCTGGAGCTGTAAAATTCCGAACCCCTTTCCTTGAACTCGACCCATTGTATTTATACTTGAAATTCGGGTTGTTACGCATTTTTAAGGGTCTACGCGTACCGCGCAGCTGCGCAACCCTCCCCCGCGCGTAGCGCTAGGACAAAATAGACAGGGCCACGATTTTGCTTTTTCACAACCTACGCGTATCGCGCAATTTAAGCCTTCCCCTTGTGCGTATCGCATAGGGTCTAAGAGTTAATGTTTCTTGATTTAAAATTCTGGTTCCACATGCAAGTTCGTTTGTTAGACAAGATAATGTTTAAAATACACTTTTTCACTGATTTTCAACGGTATGGCTTCCCGGTTAACCCCGTGTTCTATCGTGTGCTCGTTCTTCATCGTTTTGGCTTTTTTGGCTCGTTTTTGCTCCTTTTACACACGATCACCTACATTTCAACATAACGCTAAATAAGTATCCAAAACTAACAAAAACTATAAATTATTACAAAAAATATAATACAAAATACAAAGGAAATTAAGTGTGTTTTGCAACACATCACTCACTGTCGCAAGGTGAATTACGTAGCCCCTTTTTCGTGATTTTGCTTATATGTTTGAAACTATCATGATGACTATTGTATTATTTGCGTGTATTCATTAGCTGTAGAAAGCCGCTATGTAACGGTTGTATATCTATGAGGACTAACCACCCCCACTATGCGCGTGTCTGTGTAGAATGAAAACGTGTTACTTATACTTGGGATGTTGTTTTGGTATACTTAAGGGTTGAATGCATGATAGTCTGTTATGTGTGTTTTACATATTTTCCTTAGTATTGCATATGAAAGTACGAATTGCAAACCTTTTATTCTTGAAGCTTATATATATGTATTATTTTTTGTGTGAACATAAAGCCTATGTAACTCACCAACTATCTCGTGTAGTTGACATTATTTCTTATATGTTTATGGTGTTACTTAAGTTATGACGTGGATGATCACTTAAGACATAGAAGAATTTAGATTAGATTGATTTGATTTGGTCTGAATTTATATTCTTGGACATGTTCCTTGTAAAACATTGACATCTGATATTTAATACTATGAAACGTTTTTAGAAATCATGTGCTTATGAACAATTGTGTCACGCCAGTGAAATCCACTGCCGGTAGGGTGTGACAGGTATAGAGTCTTGGTTATAGGGAATTAGGCAGAAATCTTTTAACCTAGTCTATAACCTTAGGACTTTCACATAGTATTAAGAAACTAATGTGCTTACTTAGTTGCACTATATATATAACATTTTCCCTATATATATCTATAACATTTTCCCTAACCAACATCCTTTAGGAAAAACCCTTTATTTTTAAATCTCTTAAGACCTTAAGGTGTATACAAAAAGGGAAATCCCTTCAAAGTTTTTAAGCTTTAATAATTGTGGGCACGTACATTCTGGAAGGATGATTTCCTATACCTTGGACGTTCTGTCTAGAAAAGCGTTTTGTATAAATCCAAATGTACCGTTGGACCAGTATGCTTTTCTGGGAACTCTCGAGGGTGAGTGATCACCTATAGGCTAAAGTGCGTCTATGATGTTTTTAAAGCTTGAATCACTTTGATATGTCACACGTGATTATTTTATGTTTACATTCCATATTTTTGTGAACTTCTCATCACTTTCATAATAATTCTAAGAGTATTATACATACTTTTAATTAATCATAAGTCTTTGTTTTCTTTAAAACGTCTTCTCGTCATGGAAGTCGTTATCGTCAAAGACAAGGTTTCACACAACGTATAGCCGAACGAATCATGACGGTGACAACTAATATGGAAGTTTGACTCGACCAAGTTGTCAATGATGCTAAGAAAGGTGAAAAGGTGGTGTCAACTCGGCGTACATCTTTAACCCCTTAAATACATGCTAACTAATACGTCTACATATGATGCACTTCTTGTTTCTATGAACCGGCTTCCCTTGCAAAGGTTTAACCTTACCAAGGAGCCTTACACAGGTTCACTATCACAATTTCAAGTCCCATCATTCAATTAATACGCCATGCCATCTACACATTGACTGTGGATGATGTGGATATTTGGGAACTGGTAAGGTTGCTGCTTTGTTACCTTGAGGTCATGGGTTCAAGCCGTGGGAAACAGCCTCTTGCACAAAAAGTGCAGGGTAAGGCTGCGTACATCAGA
>WOUH02046172.1:0-11719 GCA_009936405.2 Stevia rebaudiana
ACCGTTGAAAAACGGTATATTTTTTAGATGGGTCCCATGTGAAGCAATTCGACCAATGGCAAGAAAGTGGAATCGTCGGGGAGCGGGTGCCGATGAAGACCAAATCTCCTCGTCGTCGGCTTAGGGGGGCGGTGTTCCCGCCGGGGCCCGCCGAAAAACCACACCCCGCCCACCCATCGGGGCTACCACTACGTGTGGTCTAACACCGATGACTATTGGCGGCCATAACCTTTACCGCCGCGATTGTGTTGTTGTCGAACAAGACAGTCAAGGGAAGATTCTCGCTACTGCATGCCATCCTCTACCATATAACAATGTCAACCACCACTACACTGGCACCACCGGCACTAATCAACCTGCTACCACCACTCCATCACCACTATTTTCTCTCATGAAAACCCTAGACACCCAACCAAATCCCCACAACTAGATCTAATCCCAACAATCAATAGGTCATACCCAACAAGTTCTTACGACCCACCACCAAAACTATGACGTTCACTACCCCTATCGGCGAATCTTATACCAGCAACAATCATCGACGACTCCCATCATCACCAACTCAGGCGGAACATACATGACCAACACCCTATGTCTTGTTGTTTTGATCTGAGACCATACTTGGTAGATCAACCCCTTAAAACCCCCTTAATCGCTGGTTACATGTTCAAGATCTAAGAAGAGGCGTGGAATCGAGTGAGGATTGCAAGTGGAGTGCATGCGTTGTGATGGTTCATATTAGATGAGGTGATGTGGTGGGAGAATGCTTGTAGAAATCGCTAGTCGCTAGTCGAGCTGAGGGGTGGAGACTAGAGAGTAATCAGTATTAATCGGATTTAAAATTTTATATGAAATTTTACAAATTAAATCTATATATATATGCAAAATCTATATATATATTTTTTCAACATAATAATTTTTTTCATTATAATTCAAAGATTTTGACTAATTTTGATTAATTTCGACTAATTTGGATGGCCTTTGAGCGATTTTTCGTGATTTTGACATATTTTTGGCCATTTTTGGCGATTAGTGCCGATTTTTTTTCCGTTTTATGCCAATTTATTCACTACCCGATTAATTGGCGGATTAGCCACAATTGAAGCGTTCCAAGGCCGACTAGCCGATTAATCGGCCGCCTAAGCCAATTTTTGCAATAGTGGGTGCGTGGGGTTCGTTGGTGTTCGCGACAGATGATGGTGGTGGTTATCGGTGATGAGGAGGGAAATAAGTCGATGGTGTTCCATGGGGGTGGTGGTTATCAGAGACATGATGGGGGAGATGAAGAAGAGGCGTTGGCGGGGGTACAAATGAGGCCCCCTATGTTTTCTTATGTACACAAATATTAAAAATGGTCCTTCTTAGATTAAAAAAAAACCCAAATATACATTCATGTGCATTGCAAATGATTAATTTAATAAACAGAACTAATGAACGTTAGTGGAAAGAATGACACGTGTAACTTTTTATACGTAAATGATATTTTTATGCATTTTTTCAAGACAAAAAACTTCTAAAAATCGATGAAAACGTAAAAAATATATATAATTTACTCTAATCCCATATAATATATATCATATAGAATGGCCACGGGAGTTTGAATAACTGGGTGGTATATCTATAACACAACTCTAATTAATATATTTACATTATATTTATCAAATAAACAAAATACAAATGTAGGTCCAGGAAGTATAAATGGTTCGATAATCATCCAAATGCTGCTGTACATGTGCACAAAATCAGTAGTTGTTGAGATCTTTTTAATCAGGGAGACCCACTTGTACCACATGCAATTTTTACTTGTACACTAGTAAATTATTATTTACACTGCTACCTTAATTTATCAAATCGAGGAAATTCTTTGTATTTTCCTAAAGAATTGACAGTAAATAGTAAATTAATAAAAGAAAATCTTGTGAGATACGTAAACCTGCAGACCAAACTGACACACACACATGACCACCTCATCTCTCTCCATCACCCTCTTCTTTTTGTACTACACTCCTACCCCACTCTATAGCTTGTACCTTCTGCAATGAAACTTGCTCCTAACGCATCAATACTTGTACAATCAAATAATTAACCATTTAATCTAATTTGTTGTGAGGGTACGTTTTATAAACGGTTCAAACAGAACCATACATCTAAAAGGAACGAATAAGCCGGTTCAGTTAGTTTAATATTTATGTACTTCCTTGTGCCATCAAGTTTAAATAACCCAATTTGATTTAATAATTTGACGGACATTTATGAAAGCCATTGATATAAAAAGTTTACTACGCGTTCTTAACTCAGTCGACCGAAGGACTGTTTAGTAACATTGTGTTGAATCATTAAGAGGTAAGCTCTGAAAGATTCGGGATGTTCCTGAAACTTAACCATTCAACGGCTTTATGAACAACTGACAGATGTAACCAAACAGCTTCTGTCTCTTAAAGATTCATTGGTACCTCTTAATAGAATCATTAAGAGTTTACCAAACAGCCTATAAAAACTTTGAACACTCGTCCGAGGTGGGTTTTTGAGGAATTTATATCTATGTTAATATAAGAAGTTTATTAACATTTGTAACTAAATATGAGAATATCAATATAATTAAAAGAATATAACTATTGTAGCATGATCCGACCTAACTAAAAAACTTGATATATTTCTTGTTTTCCAAACTTGTAGTTAGCATTTTGTAAAATTTAACAAAATTAACCTAAAACACTCTAATTATAGGAAAAAAAACCAATACCGAGTTTAAGAAATATAATTGTATATTAGTTACTCGTTATAATCTAAAAGTTGTTCAATTCGTCAATCGAAACCTTCGAAAATCACCGTAATCGGTAAGTTTAAATCATACAAAGTCTTAAATAACTTTTGAAATCAACTTATAAAACTCTTTAATCATTATAAACCAAAAAGTTCTTGAAAATAATTAATATTGAAATTCTTAAGACAATAACACACTTCACTTTTGTTTTAACTTGGCAATCATGTTATAAAAGTGGACTAAAGTTAATGTACGAATTTGAATCTTTACAAATTATCTAATATAAAAGTGGACTAAAGTTAATGTACGAATTTGAATCTTTACAAATTATCTAATATTCTAATGAAAAAAAAATGTAAAATAATAATCTGCATTATACAAATTAAAATTATACAAAATGATTTATTATATGATTTTTTGTCAAGAAAAATACTCACCAACACCAAGAAATCTATGAACATTTTGAAGAAATTTTCAAGATTTTCTTCATAAAAAACAAAATAAAAGGGAAAAGAAAAATAAATACATATGCATCAAGGATTGAACATAAAATCCCCACATTTGCATTTCCAACACATGGGCTTGTAATTAGAGATATCATCACCTCTCGAGTAAAATAAGCTTTTAGGGATTGTACTCGATGCTTGTTGAGTTGTACTCATGAATCTTGGTACAATCGGGACTTGAACAGCCTCACAATGACCACAATTCCTACAATATGTCTTCTCACATCTTGGTGGTCTTGATCCAATCAAAAGACTTGATCTTTCCATCTACATCAGTCAAAATACTTACATAAATCTTGATTTTGTCATATTAAAATGAACATGAAAGTAATTTTTGATATACTTGTATCAATGAAGAAACAATCAAATTTAATGCATCCACCTTTATATTTACATATCATGCTATATTATTTGAAGAGAGAAGGTAAGCACTACTTAGCAAATCAACCAGGAATTTTACACCATCAATCACAAGAAACTCAAAATTGAGAAACCTCTCACCCAACCCAAAGCATAATGATTTATGTGGGATTCGAACCCAAACCTCTCACATAGAAGTCAAGAGCTACCACTACGCTATAAGTCCTTTGGTAGTTTAAAACTATTTTTTTAATCATTAAGACGCAATGAAATATTAAGAGTCTACCAAACAGCCCCTAAGTATGTACTATTTTTATATAACATGTGTAACGCACAAGATATTAACTTAGTAATCCTATATAATATTGTCAATGGTGAGGCTCAGTCACACCCGATTCATTAGCTTGGGGTGAACCATTTCAAATATGAGCTAGGTGGCTGAGTCTTATCACTGGACCAGATTGTATCTTACGCTCTCACAAAAAATAATACATGTATTAGATCGGTCTCATATATTAGGAGATGTGTATTATGTGAACCAGCTTTTATCGTGTGAACCAATTAACTAAATCCGGACCACATGTGTTATTTAATTATTAACACATGTGTGAATGATATTAAACTTGAATATTTTAATAACACATGTGTATTGTATACATGTGTTACTTAAAATATTCAGATTTAATATCAGTCACACATGTATTAATAATTAAATAACAAATGTGATTGAGATTTAGTTAATTGACTCACACTCTAAGAGGTGGTTCACATGATACAGACCTCATAAGTATGTATATGTGGCTTTATCTTCTTTTCTGATAGTTTAGCTACTCCTCCAACTGTTTTATTATACAAGACTAGATTTTGACCCGTGTTAAACACGAGGATGTTTTATATTTTAGTTTACATATGTTTTTTACATTAATACATTTGGATGCATTTAGTTCTCATTAACAATCTTTAAGATAAGTATTTCAATGTATATTCTACCTTTTGTAACTGAATTTTTTATTTAGTGTTCAAAATTGTAATGCAGTTTTGTTAATATAACACGCATCTTTAAGAATAATTAGTTTGTTACTTTTATTTTGTAACTTTGAGTGATTACTGATTTACTGACATATCTTTTATTTGCAAAACAATAATACTTTAACTGTAAAAAATAAAAAAACAAAAGCAAAGCATAATTAAACTATGTCAAGATAAATATATTTCTTTCTTAACCCAACTATTTTTGCAATTAGTCAATAGAACATATAACATCCAATTGGAACATTCATAACATCACATACTATATTTCACCTGAAAAGTTGTTCAAAACATTTAATATCACCTTCACACCTACCATTTTCAAACTTTCAGTTGGCTTCAAATGGTTTACACTGTAACACCTTTTGAGGAGAAAGGCCATCCAGCACTCCACATGCCAGCTCTCTAAACCATGCTTTGATTAAACCTGAGAGACAATGAACCATGCTTTTTTTTTGCAAAAAAAAGTGAGTGTTATTTAAATGAATTTCAAAACTAAAACTGACCAAGATTGAGTAATGAATGATGGAGAAAACATAGGCCAAATTCGCCTCTTTGTTCTTTGGGTCTTCCGTCTTCCCCTCTTTCTCTATCAAAGTTTGAACCTAATTCTACCAGACAAACACCAATTAGTATAATAAAAAATAAAGTCGGGAAGTTGGGCCCTAAAAGCAATTTGAAGTCCTAATATAACCAAAAAAATTTCGCATAATTCAGTAAAAAGTAAAAACAATTGAACACACAATTACTTCAAGATCATTATAAATTCAAGAATCTAAGAAGTAATAAAGAGTGATTTACAGAGAAATAGTTTTACCTCTTTCATGTGGGGCTCTTTAGAACACAAATCATGCTTGTGGCGTCAGTTTACAAAAGACCTGCAAAACGAACATCAATTGAATGAATAATATAGTAATGATCAGCCATTTAAAAAATTTGCAAGATGTAATATACATGCACTTGCTTATGGTAACAATTCAAAAAAAAACTTAATAATTTGGTGATAAAGTCTTTGACAACCACACCAAGTAAGTTAAATTTGGTCAATTAAATTTAAAAACACGCATTTGCTTGCAACAAAAATTACATATACAAAACTGATTATAATAAAATTACCTAAAATAAAAAATGAATTCATTCGATTCATAATGAACATTTAGGATAACTTTGAGAAGTGTAAAATAATTAGGATGCATCTTAAAAACCACAAGTGTAAAATGAAAATAAAAGGTCTCAGCTATGCTACCAAAATCAAACCTGAGAGCAGCGTAGCTTTGAAATAAAAATTATATACTCAAATTGTTTAATATACATATTTAAGCCACCCAAAGGACAACGGACTAAACAATTAAGATTAAAGCTAATGCTTTCTTAAGATCAGAATCTGCATAAAAAGTCAAATTGATATGCAAAATAAACTAATAACGGGAATTCATAAAATAAATAACAAAAAAGATATACACATTTAAATCCGAACAGTTAACACTGGTCTTTTATAAACAATGAAAAAGTCAAAACCAAATTCACATATTTAACCTGTAGTTTACTAATTGAACAACATATTACAAACACCCCCTTTTCTTTGTTAATAATTGAACCACAGTTCCATCACAACACAATGAAAACCTAACCAATTTTATGAGTCATGTACTCATTTGGTAAATAAAAGCTCACCTGTACTGATCTGCTAATTTTTTTTGTTGGTAGCAGCAAAGCATTTCTGTAGGCATTTCAGAAAAGAAAATTCATTAGGTGATTTTTGATGGAGCAGTTTGATGAATTCGAGAACTAAAAGAATAAGACCCCAAATCACGAAAGAGCAAAAACGAAATCAATTACCTAATTTAACGGAACCTTCATCTTCATAGTGTCTTACTCGTTACACTTTGAGAAGCTGACATTTCTATATGATTAGAAAGTCATATGTAGTAACAATATAACTTTCAAAATAGCACTTGAATGTATCAAAATTCTGTATATGTATACAATCTGGGAATTTAAAAACAGATATTAAAGGCGTATAAAAAAACAAAAACACTACCTACCATATACCATGATCCCAAAACTATATACCTTTTGCACATATCCAAACGGGTCGCGTTGAATTGAGTTACCTAAATCAATTTGAAAATAAACATATTCACAAATAGAGAAAGTCAAAATTTACAGAAAAAGCCTGCTGCTCTTGCTATGTTCTAGCCAAAGCCAACTGTTCCTGCACTACTTTTTTCTATCCCTACAAAATACACGATGCAGTGAAAAGTCACAATCAAGCAAATAAAATAAAGTAAAATAAAATAGAATCAACGACTCGAATCAAGGCTCAAACAATTCAACTATATTGCTCTATTTAACTATATATAACAATAAGAAATCCAACTATATTTACATTTCCTGCTCACAAAAACTGTTAGCTTTAACTAATCAATATGTATAAATGATTATCATCAATACAATGAAAAAAAAAACAACTCGCACAGATATACCTTAAACCACGCCAGACCCCTCAACCGACAGCAGCTCAAACCAAAATGCTTGAATCTAAGCCAGATAATCTGTTTCTATCAATGAACAACTCTCATAGCAGGTTTAACATTTTATTTATATCAAAGGTACTCATTATATTCTATAGGTTAAAATCAAAGGATGCATATAAAATGGACCAAACAGGAAAAATAAACATCAAAATACACTGAAATAACACCTTTAACGGATCGAATGGCTTTGCAAGTTGATAAAAATACAAAAAAAAAACGATAATATACCTAAGGCCGTTATTTGAACCAAGATAGTCCATAACACCGCTACAGAAAGCATCAGCAACGCATAAAACAGTGTTCCATAACCCTAAAATCCCAAACGAAAACTCAATCGAAACACTTACCTGACAAAAGAAGGAGACGAAAGCATACACACGAAATCTGGATCACAACAATCGGAGAACTTAAGCTACACACATAAAATCAAATAACCGACCAGAAAATGCCATTCGAATTAGATTCAAGAGAAAAATAAAAAATGAAATTCACCTTTACCGACCCTAGATCAATATCTATACCACCGATTTAGTGTTCACGAACTCAAGGCTGTGAAGGTGAAAGGGATTGACGGAGCAGGAGGAGATAGTGGTTGGTTCATAGACGCAACCGGTTCATTGACGGAGAATGAAGGAGCGGCGGGTCGTAGGGATGGGTTCCAGAGATGAGCAATTTGAATTTTGAACAAATTAGACGGACGCGCAATTGAAATCTAGGGTTATGTTTGATAGTGTGTGCATTAACAACTTGTACACCATGCATAACCAGTTATATATGTCTTAATTTTAAGACATGTCTCACTCTCTCTCTTATATGCATCATAATGCACTAGGTGGATACCCGCGCGATGCGGCGGCGACGAATATTTTCAATGTCGTACAAGCAATTTGTTAATTTGTCAATCCTCTGGTAATATAGTAGTTAGTACTTTAGTTACTTGTATTTTTGTAGCATCGGTGTCTTTCTATGCCATGAGTTTTACAGTTCTAAATTAGAATATCAGGCATAAAACACTTGAAATAGAAAATATGAGTTATAAAACACACATCTTAAAAATGAGTATTCAAACACACAAATCAGAAAATATCACATAAACAAAAAAATCCAAAATTAAAAATCCACGTTTTTGCTACATGATTCGACCATCATTCTTTTTCATTCATCATTCTTAGATTGCAAGTCAAAACTTCCCGCTTCTTTTTCATTTCTACTTTTCTGTTTCGTCCATAACAACTTACTAATTTATGTAAGAGAAAAATAATAAGCAAGAAGAACATAGAGGCATTCTGCGTCAATTTCTGCGTCAATATGGATAAGCTTAATATTCAATGTTCCTTCATATTCAACACAAATATACATAAAAACTAATGCGAAATATGTTTCACAGATGCATCCGACTAAAAAAATTACAAGAAAAACAAACATTAGCGATTGCGATGACGCGCCAAAATTGGATTCAACAGCTAAATTTGTCAATTGTAAAAATAGTGTTAGATGGGAAAAACAATGTATATATTAATTCTAGCCAAAACATATCCTCAAAAATTTATTAACGCATATTGTATGCACCAATAATATAAAAGGAGTTTGTTGAAAAATAAGGAACAATGTGTTGCAGCATAAAAGAACTCCTTATATTGTTGAATAATACAAAGCATTTGAAATTATAAGAGACTAAGCATTTGAAATTATAAAAAAGATTTTAACTATATTATTCAACTCTACTTCATGTATAAAAGCTAACCTCATGATACTAAATACCTTTTACGAATCGTTAACATAAATTTTTCAATACTTTCATGCATGTTTATGTTTTAAATTAGCTGCATTTTTTTGCATTAAGCCATTAAGTTTTTGCATTAAGCCATCTTCTATTTTGATCTTTGCATCTATAGTATCAAGGTTAAAGCTTCTAATTTGTTTGTTCCCTTTTTTGGTTTTTTTTTTCTTTTTGACTTTTTACTGATTTAATGCTTAAATCTATTTTTGAGATTTGATGTTTAAATGTAGCAACACATTTTACTTTGACCACCGGTTGATCAAATACTTGAAATATGATAATTCAAGTGATCCAAATCAGTATAACTTTTGAATGGCGTCTAAATGCAAGAGATGATGATAGTTTTAAAGACAGCAAATTTTAAAGACAAACATCTTGCTATAGCCAAATGCCAACAAATTGTAGTCTTATATCTAGAGTCAATTCCAAAATTACCCTTTTTTCATAATCTCATTTCAATATGCAACACCTTGCTTAACTACATAATAAGATTTACAAAATGGCTCAAAGGGTATAATTGTCCAGTTTTGTGGCTGGACATTTGAGATTTGTAATATTTGTGCTAGATAGAGGTGGAAAAATGGGTGGGTAATTTGGTAAAAGTTAAAATGGGTTGGGTCAAAACTGTTACTTTTTTAGTATCATTGCCTAAAATGTTTCTAAATAAATTATTATAAATAGTATGTGTCAAATATGACTGCATAAAAAATTGTTGTTCCAATATATTATTGATTGCATAACTTGATTTAGGAGGTTTATACTTATAAAACAGAATCTCAGCAACTTTCAACCCATTTTACTTGAATCTTTTGCTTTTTTTTATTTCCCCTTTTAAACCCATTCGTTAGTATTTTGGGTCAACACCACCAACAGTTGAAGTAGAGAACAAAATGATGTATATTTAATTTAATAGAAACATAGTGGGTTTTCATTAAACTTTGAATAACAAAATATTTTTTATATCTCAACATTAGAATTTAAAGTATATAAAAGTTTTAAGACAGACATTTAAGAGTGTTTTAAGATTTTAGATGTCTAAGAGTTTCAAGTCTCATAAACATGACAATCAACAAAAATATTTAGCCAACTTGGGAGAAACATTACAAATAAAATGAAAAGGGGGGCGATTAGAAAATAAAATACCTTTGGATACAAAAATATCCGCACTCCAAGGTTGTGAATAAAATGTCAATTGAGAAATAACACACACTCCTTCACTGTGTTGATCTTAATGTTATGAGGCCATTATTCTTAAATCCTTCAAAAGTTAAATTTTCACAAAATCAATTATCAAATTCATTATATTAAAGCAAATAATGCATTATTCTAAAAAACGTTCAAAACATCAAGATTGTTATATAAAATTGAGAGTTTACATCGGTTTCTTGTGATTCTTAAAATAGTCCTACAAGTATAAGACATCAAAAATAGCAAACTCCATTACCCTGCAATTCATTACAATCAAATATACATAAACTTCATAATCTAAAAGTACATATAATAAAACTCAAATTCACTCCATAGAAATCACAACTTTAAAAATCAAGTGGATGTGAATCAGCATTAAAATAAAGTTCATGTAGAAACCAAAACACCCAAAAAAGACAAAAAAATAAAAAAAACTTAATTTGTATTTACAAAATTTGCAAAAAACGTTCAGCACCATACTTAGTTATTTACAAAAAAATTTTAAAGCGGAAGCGCACATATTCATTATCACGTGATCAACACCATACCTTTTCTCACTTTTGCTGCTTATTCATGGTTCCTAAACACTGTTATGCTATGCTGCCATACCTGCAAACTACAGAAAGTGTTATCAAATCGGTAAATCAACAAAAGAGATAGCTGTAGGCTAATTGGAAGGGTTCCCTTTTTCTAAATACATATACTAATATAGTAGGAAGACAAAACTTGTAGAGATCTCAGTTTTTGGGTGGGATTTCAAGATTTGTCTAATATTGAAAATCAAATGTAAAATGAGTTGTATATTTTAATAAAAAAACATCTAATATATAAAATCAAATAATAAAAAAATGAGATGAAAAATTATAGAAAATTTTTAACCTAAAAAGGAGTGTAGACAAAGAAATCAATTGATCTTGTTTAAAAAAAGATCACTTTAATCAATTTCATAATACAAAAGGCAAAGTCAAACCGTCCAAATGTAGCAGACAAACGACAGAGCTGCAAACAGTTGCAGCAGCATGCTATTTTAAAAGAAAATGTAACCAAAATAAAGTTGTTTTAGCTTTACAGGCTTTTCTAAAAGCATGAGAGAAGTCATTTTCATAGCAGGCAATTGCTATGAACTTTTGGCAACCCGCACAACCTAGTTGCATAAAAAAATTGAATTAATGATACCAAAAACATAAACTCATACCAAATGAAAATGATCATATGAACAAAAACAATAAACACATATCATGTTATTATGTACTAATTCATAAGTCACAAAACTTATTATCAATTTCATAATCACGGATTAATTGTTAAACAGTTTATGAATCAAACCATATGAAATACAGGAACTCTATGATGAACATCAACCAATCAACCAATATATGTACAATGTAATTATTATACACTTAACACTGATTGAATGGGTGAAAACTAAAAAAAAATCAAACATGAGTTCATTTTTAAAACCTAGTAAAGAAAATAGAAACAAAGTGACTGGGTCAACCCTAAAAGCTAAAACTCATCCAAAACTCAAAATCGACTAATCACAATTCATGAAACC
>WOUH02046203.1:0-11718 GCA_009936405.2 Stevia rebaudiana
GAGAGGTGAGAAATCTAAGCTGAGAACAACGGAGATCCGTCGTCGGCGACGAACTTGGCCGGAGATGGCAGAGATCGCTGGTGAATCGGTGATGTTTTGATCGAGCATATAGAGAGGGACGGTGGGATGGGGGCGACGGTGGGATGGAATGAGGAGAAGTATGGCTTTAAAATAAATAAAGAATTAAAATAATCAATACATTTCTCTCTCCACCACTCACCACTACACCCATTTTTCACCACATCTTTTCTTTCATGTGTGGCACTGACGCGTCATACTCCACCCCTTCTCCACCCCTTACCACTACACATAGTCTTATTCTTAAGGTTTGTTATGGGACAAACAAATTACAGTATAACAAAAAGTTGCACCTGGATCGTTATACATACCATATGAATCTAATTTGGCACGATTGGTGTATTTTAGTTGAAGAACCATTATTCATATACGAGCAACAATAAATTCATATTTATATTATCATATATTTTAAGGGAGGATACGCTAAAAACAATTTTTTACCTAAATCATAAAATAAAACATGATACAAAATACCAAAACCCAGTATCAAAAAACATATTCTAATAGCAAATTTAAAAATACAATAAAAAAAAACTGAACAATAAATTGTACAATTTCGACTGTATTTTTTTTTACTAAATTTTTGTTTTTATGCTTTTAGATGAAGTGTTGTTCTTATTTTTTGTGTCCCCATATATTTAATCTAATGCAAATTGAATTAAACATGTAGCATATGCCTCTTCGAAGCCATGTTGTGAAATTGAACCACAAACCCATGCACAAGTAAAGGTACATATTCTATAGCAAAAAAGATTGTACATCGTGCTATTGAAAATATTGTATTCGATTCACATTCGACCGGTTCAATACCAATCTAGTTTTAATCTGAACCTCACAAGCCATGATTATTTTAGATGGTTTGGATTCCAGTCCTATTATTTTTGCTATTTGGTTTGATCTGTTCATGTTGTATCTTGATGACTTGATGAAGTATGAACACTAATGGATTATGTCCATGTTAAAATACAAGTGTAATACAACAAAAGTTGAATAGCCCAACGCGAATTAACAATGCTTAGAATTTATTCTAAACATGCATTAGAACTTAAAACAACTTCATGTAGTTGCGCGCTTGATGCGATTAACCTGTGAGTATAAAAATACTCCAGCAATGGCCATTCCAGTACCTGAACAAAAGTATCAAAAAGTTATTAAATTTATTTACTCTTTTGTCATTGTAAGAACACATGGTAAGAAAACATATAAGACCTGCTATTAAAGTTTGATTATAGCAAGAAGGGTGTAATGGAAAACTTATTTATGGCATGCGTGATAATCTAAATGTGCATATCCCAAATGTGTTAGCAAGGGTAAATATAGATGAACAATTAATTTACACTTTTCATACATAAAAATGGAGAAATGACAAACTACTATGCAAAAAAGTAACTAAGGTCTAACATCCCCTGATCAAGAGGAATGGAGCGAGCCGAGACGAAGTATGTCACGAAAGACCCCAAACAGAGGGCAAGATAGGCTCTTTGGAAAAATTTAGCAACCTGGTAGGTAAAAACTTAGTGTGAAGCTTCCACATGCAACAAGCTCACGAACGCAGTGTTATCTAGTTCAATATGCATGACAAGTTGGACGTGACCGTTGTGGGTGCCTACAAGAACTGACTGACTTGGTTAAATGTAGACAAAATGTCACGAGTGATAGTTAGATACGCAACGCACCTATGAGAAACCGGTAGTGAGTGTGATCATGGTACGACCCTAGCACCAACAAAAGATTCATTGGCGCGTAGGGCGTGTGAACCAGCTTGGCATCAAGGAGTAATGCCCTATCTAGAATATCATGGGGACTAGCTTAAGAAGAGACCATCAACAATGTAGGTGAATTCAAGTCTAGGAAAATAATTAAGATTTTCGAGATAGATGATGGCACACTCCTATGCAGCCAATTTATGAAGGCACTAATAATAGTGGGTTAGTTTCTAGTTAAGATGAATACCTCAAAATAAACTTATAAGTACAAGATATACGAGTCAAATTTCAATACAAAGAGAGAAGTGTCTGCTTGTTGCATAGGAAACCAGTATGATAAAGAAGGTACTTAAGCGATTAAACCACACACGTGGCGCCTGACTGACCCAATAGAGGGCTTTATGTAGATGACACACATCATTAGGCAACCGCGAGTCAGCAAACCTGGAAGCCATTCCATGTGCACGAGTTTGTTGAGGTATCCATGAAGGAAAGAATTGCTTACATTCAATTGGTGTAACGACTAATCGTTGATAACAACATGAGATATAGCAATTCGGATGATGGATGCTTTAACCACAAGACTAATCATGAGAGAATAATCCAGGCCGGGAACCTGACTATTCCTTTGAGCCATAAGGTGGGTCTTATACTAGTCAATAGAGTCATCGGCCAATAGGTATTTGGTGCGAAAAACCATTTGCATCGAAAAAGCATTTTGAGATGATGGTCAAACCGCCTTAAAAAATGCTTTCTTTTTCTTAGACGGTTCTTTCACTCGCCATATAGAATTAATGCATAATATGAAAAACCATTTTTTGAGGCGGTTAAATCCATTTTAACCGCCTTAAAAAAATGAATTTGTACTAGTGTTGGTTAGATATCATGAGTCATGAGATAATTTGAATGCCCATCTTCTACATATATGAACACTTACACTTTACATACATATATATATACATAAATTACAAACTACTATACAAAGAGTAACAAGCATATATTAACTAAGGTGGTATGACAGTATGACAAGAGAATTTAACTTACCTATGGAGTTAATAAGTGAGACGGGTGTATGAAAGAAGAAGATAGAGACTACAATAACCACCACACGTTTCACACAGTTCCCCACTGAGTGTGTAACTGGAGATACCCTTTGCAATATCATATAAGCAATCTGTATAACCAACTCACGTTAGCATTTATACTTGTATAGGTAGGTCGATCAAAATAGTCTTTTTGTTTGGGTCGAGTCAACGAGAACAACTTTCTGACTAGAATTCACATATTATATGAAATTGGTGACTCCAATATGATTGCTCGTTTTTGTTATAGAAAAGGGCTTCTGGTAAACCCGACCCGATACATTTCAACCTAGAGTGACAATTTTAGAAATTGAAGAACAAAGTTGGAACAAAACTAGATATATATATCTTAGTGCTAGATGATTACCTGTTGATAGCCGTGGAAACCGATTGAAGCAAGGAGAGCCCTAAAATAAACTTGTTTGACGTTTAACCCCTTAACATAAAAATAGTATAATCAATACTAGATAGACACTTAATGATATTAGTTATGAACTGGAGGTGACTATTCCAATACCATTTATTTATGATCGGTTTAATTGAAATTATAACAATAGCAAAACGGTGAAACTATTTGGTTGAAAATATTTTATGTATTTGTTAATGAGTTGATTATATAGATGGTCACAATAACTAGAATACAATATTTGGTTTGGGTAGTAAGCAAGTACTTAGGATTTGTGTTTTTAATTTTATCTCAAGTTTGGGTATTAAAGCTAGCTTTCATTAACTTTTCACTTAAACTATTATGGTATCACCAAAATATCATTTGACTTTTTTCTAGTCAAGGTCATATGGTGAAATGTCAAAGGGTGAAAAATCAAATGGTATTTTTGCATTTCATTTTAATCTATAATAAAATTTAACGGTTAATAAATACCAAAACTTGTTATAAACTCTAAAACCAAACTTAATTACTGTGTAGCTATAAGCCCAATCACTATCAATTGGTGTAGCAGCCTCTATTATTGTTACATAATACAAAACAGAGAATATGGGCATTTCAAATTCATATCTTTTGAATTCAAATCTCTTGACCGAAATATAGGGACAACATAATTAGGGATTTAGGTGGAAAGTTCAACGTGTTCTATAAAGATATTTTTAATTCTTCTTATTCAGTTTATTTGTGTTAACCTAAAACGCGATTAATTTTAAAAAATAAAGCTAAGACCCGACCCTAATAAGAGGGGTTAGTCGGGTCAACCTGATTAACCATGTTATCATATTCTGACCTGATTAACCCTGACGCTATTAAACTTATTAGGGTTTGGGTCAGGTTAATCGGATTCATGTATATTAAGCTTATCAGGGATCGAGCCGAATCGGGCAATCATGTTTGGGTAATTTCCACACCCTTGCATGTAACCTCCTAAATCTTTTTATTAAAGTTTTAATTTGTTATAGTTGTAATATTGCTTTTGTAACCATAACCTGTACGTGACATGATAATCATTTACAAAATATTTGACGACTGGACAAAATTGTGATCTATGCTACATTTTGTACTACTATGACCAATTGTGAAGCATAAACAAGTAGTTTCTTTTCAAAACTGGATTTAGATATAAAAGAGCTAATTTATAATCCATATATTGGATTTTCATTAATGCTCACAACTGATTGGAGGTAAGAAGGGGTTAATTTGACTCCTTCCATGAGTATTGCAACAGGAGTAAACATGAAAAAAGACATCATTGTCATAATTGAGAACAGAGTAATGTTGTCCAACGATTCCTGAAGAACATAAGGCTGGTTAATTGGTATATTTAAATTTATAATAAACTATAAAAAGGAAGTATTAGCCCAAATCACCTCTTTTTTAACCATAAATTTTTTGCTTAGTACATTGCGCGATTGATTTGCCAAATTCGATGCCATTGCACTCCAAAAGCCTGGCCTATTACCCGAAAGCAAAACTTAGTATTACAGATTCTAGTGACCCAATAATTTTTAATAACAACTAAAATATATAAATTTGACTCATTTACTTATAAATGAGTTGATTTGAGTTATGATTTAATCTAAAATGGATTAAATGTGGCTGAACGTTGTCTAATGTGTAACATTATTTCTTACAACGTCCAAAACCATTTTATTTGAAATAATCAAGTTATTATTGAAATTGCATGGTTTTCATAATCATAATTTAGTTATTAGCTATTTACAAGTAAAATGTTTGCACGTTAACTTAATACGAGTACCACATGTCTCCATGTGTGTCATACTTATTCATTTTGCCACCTCTAGACCAAACCAAACCAAACCAAAAAAAATAATACTTGAGGCTAAACATATACTCACCAATTAAATGAGGCCTCAGAAAAAGATGCAAGTACTACTCCACCAACAATTGGAACAAGGGAACTCATGACCCATGGTGTTGGCATCTGTTTATTGATAATCATTAAATAAAATATCATATAAACCCTTTAAAACCTCAAAAATACCATATCTACCTAAAAATCAAAATCATTTATTCAAGTTATATATAAATTCATTAAACTAGATATGACTATCATGCCCTTGTGATTCTCACAAGTTTTAAGAAAATGATATAAATGTCATAATTTGACAATAAATGTATTTGATATCTTGTTTTTTATTAGACAAATATAAAGGAGCCATGAAATTATTTTGTGATAGAAGCAGTTTTAGATATGCCCTAAACCCTAAAGAATAAACTCGAAACAAAAGAGATAAAAATACATGAGATAGAGTTGTCATTTGATTAAAAACAAACCTCTCCTAGAAACATAGTAGAGAGCACAACGGTGAAAAATGGTTCCATAGCTTTAATAGTGTGAGTAAATGAAACCGAAACTCTTCCAAGACTCATGTTAGTTGATAAAGTAGCTAAGGTGTGCATAATAGCCAATGGAAGGATTGCTACAAGCTACAATGATATAATTAAATTAGCAATAATAAATAGAAATTATGGAATAGATAAATCTGTTCATACCTGCGCGCGACTGATATTCGGCCATTTATGAATGTTAAAAGCCCATGACAATAATATGATGAAACTCCCAACAGCAAGCTGAACTGCTGTCATTGTTACTGGATATGGGAAAACTTCCAAGACCTGTAATTCATTGAACATGATGAAGTGTCTTTATTCTAATAACCAAGAAGTTTAATATTTGGTAAAACTCACGTATAACAAATTAGTTATTTGTAAAGTATGGAGAGGGTAAATTTTAGGCAAACCTTACTATTTATTCATGATGAAAGGAGACTGGTTAGAGCATTCGGAATAGCTTTCTCATGCTCATTTCCATAATTCAATATCTTTTAAATTAAATACAAATTTTTATATCTTTATTTTTATATTTTATTTCTACTCTACTCACAATCACTTAAAAAATATTATTAAGCTAACATTATGACTTTTTCTCTCTTATTCATTAAAAAAACCATCTTCATATTTTTCATCAAATATAGGGGTAAACAATAGTTTTTTCTCTCGAATTCACTCACAAGCACTTACATTCAACAATAAATGTTAGTGGAACCCCTCACAGAAAATAAGAAATTTACTATGAATGCTCTTAGAGAGAGACCTCGGATTTAGAAACAAACTAACAAACAAGGGTTTTTCTATTTGCACCAACTCTATTTACTAGTTGCACCATCGTCTACTTCATTAATTAACTTTTGATCAATACAACGAATTAAATTTAATCTACTTTAACTACAAAATTGACCAAGGAAATATTCGTTTGGTTGAATAATCTTATTTTCTTTTTGAAACAAAATTTGTTTGTGTTTTTTTAAATACTTTTTTTAGGTTTTTCTGTATTTAAAGTATGTTTATCGTTGCGCTTTTGTTTATATTCAGTTATTTAACGCTTCTTTTACAACAAAGTACACTTTCAAGTTTCATAGCAGAATTATTGTCACTTTTACGATATACTATGGTTTAAAACCTAAATATAAATAGGTGTTTTTTATTCCATGAGATATTTATGATATTTTCAACAAATATGTCACCTATTTTGGAAAATTTATAAATATTAGAAAATATAGATTTGTTTCATGAGATATATAACCTAGCTATTTTGTCATATATTAAATCCAAGGTAAATACTTTTTACACAAACACTAGTTTAATAAAATCTTTAAAAATAATAACTTCAATGTATAAATAAATGAGATAAATAATATATACGAAAGACAGAGAAATGTTCATTGGGGAACCATAAAAAAAGAGATAACTGAGGAAAAGTTGTGGGCCGTTGATTTTTTTTGTGCTAAATTATTTGTTTTTTGTACTGGATTATTTTTTTTTGTACTGGATTACTTTTTTTTTTACTGGATAAATTTTTTGTACTGGATTTTTTTTTTGTGTTGGATTTTTTTTTGTATTAAAGATTACGGTTCACAAGTGTTTCCTCATTTCCCTATTTTTTTATTGTTTCTCAATGAACCTCCTCATGAAAGACATTAATTATTATTTGGGTGGTGTATCACATTTAATGCAGTAGGGTTGCAAATAGCAACACCCAACAAACAAAGCCACATAAACAACAAGCAAATAGACTCTTTTAACCAAGAATTTTAATAAAGCTTGATTTAGTCAACATATATAATTGACGTTTTGTGTGTATTGTATTATATCTTAGAGTGGTGACCATAAAGATGTAGTTAGTTTGGAAAATTTGATATAATGTTGATCCTATAGAAGAGCAACGAGATAAAGATAAGTGGGTTAGGAAATAGGTGAAATGATGTAACAAGTAGTCGGACGTGGTATGCTCGACTTAGAGACCTAATTACCTTCGTTTAGAGCCCCAATTTTTTAACCTGACTATTAACCCCAAATTTCATATTATAACAATTCGGTTATAAAAGACGATTTTGTTTTACTATAAGAACACGTGAAGTGTGGATTTTCATCATTCACGTGTTTATTATGTTGTTTCATTTCTAATATTCATTTCCTAAACATATCGATTTCTTTTAGATTTTTTAAAATAGAAACATATCAATTTCTTTTAAATTTTCTATTATGCTTGCCTCCTTACAAGAACTCGAAATCAAACTCGGGTTGTATATATTGAGCTATATTTGTAAAGCACGTCATAATTAATTTTAATTTTCCAACCTCAAGCTTAGCTCAAACTCAATTAACCTCATCTTAATTCGAGTACTCAAAAAGCCTATCTCGAGTAAATGCATATAGAGTCTCCCACAAATATATATTTATTAGCAGGGGACGACTGTTGATAATTTTTTGTGAAAACTCTCACCTAACTCTTTTTTACACAATTTTACACATGTGTAAAAAATGTTCACATACATAAATTGATAACTTTTATTTTTTCAAAAACTCTGAGAACTCGTTTTTATAAATGTCCACGTTTGTGAAAAAAATTGTAAACATGTGTAAAATAGGTTCTTGGAGTTTTAGCCAAAAATAGAGCTTTTCATTTGAATCCTATGTATCTATCTATCCATATGTAACTAAACTAGCCTACAAACCAGTGTATTGCAAATCTTCGAGAAACGGTTTTTTTAAGGTGGACTTAAATTGTTCAGTAATGCAAATCTTAGTATGAAAAGTGCAGTTTATTCTTTTAAAAATATAAAATATGTTGTTGTCACGTGACATTATTTGGAATCAAGCCTTAACATTTTTGTCCTTAAACCACTAACAGAAAACTATTAGGGATTTGAAACGTTAGTGACGAAAACTGTTAAAACATCAAACGTTATAGACGAAAATTGTTAATATTTGAAACATTAAGGACGATTTTTGTTAAAGACGGACTGAAACTATTAAATATTACGAACCTCATGGACGAAAGTGCAATTAATCTTTTAAATTTATGAGATAAATACGTAATTAAATAATAAAAATTAAATTGATTTTGAAATTTAAATTTATTTTAGAATTTATGATAAAAAAATATAATAAAAACTTCAAAACAGCTGCGGTGTAACATATGATATTATTTTTATTAATTTATAAGAGATAGATAGTAGAAGAAAACAGTAACCTGTTTATTATAGATGTTGAAATAGATATTAAAAACGTTCCAAAGCACAAATAACAATCCAAGCAATAGCGTTTCATGCATTTTCGATTTCCCCGTCGTGGACGCATCATTCTCGCCGGAACTTTCAGGAACCACCATGGCTTTCACTCGGTAACGATCACGCGATCCACGCTCTTTAACCGGTGAACGATTCAATATCCAAACCCTTGGACGCAATGATAAACAAGAACAACAAATTGAAGGCCATGAACGACCATTTGAGTGAAAAGTGATCAATGATTTTGATTGAAGCAGGAGAGAAACGTGATTGAATCTGTTAATGGAGGTGTGATTGATTCGATTTGGATGGGAAATTGAACTGGATATGGTGAAGGCTGTGTGAAGCATATTCGCCATGGGAGGTGGTTCGAAGAGACGTTGATGAAGAAGACGATGGAATGGAGGGAAATCAAACAATTTTGTTTTGTGTTGTATTTCTACTTATTTAACACTGCGAAAATAATTATTGTTTTCAATAGTAAACTACTCTTAAATAGCAATTTTGCTCTATTAAATAGCAATTTTGCTCTCTTTTCCACGGCAATTGATATATATATATATATTTTTTGAACAACAAATAGCTGGTGCGACCACCCGGCCTCACCCTAGCAAACAGATTAGCCTTCCGTCCAGCGAATCGCTGAAAACGTGGCGACCCCGTCCCACCAATACAGGAGGAAATCCACTTTGTAGGAAAACCTCTTGGTTCAAAGAGTAATTTTTTTGCTTCGAATGAGACTCAAACATGGGACCTCCTACTTAGGAAGTACTAAGGGTACCATTGAAACAAATGCACATTTTTACAGCAATTGATATCTACTTAACATTTCACCTTCTAACTTTTAAAACGTTTGTTACATCAATATTTATCTATGAAACCAGCCAGCTCAAATTTAATACGTTTTTCTATATTTGTATATGAGTCGAGTCAAATTGAATACATTTTGAATTGACATTATAAATTCAAATTAATTTATGTGTCACGTAAAGTTACCAATTGTTCTCATTTTGAAAATATTAATTATTATATATAAGTGATAAAAATATAATTTAGTTTTTTTTTAAATGCAAATTTATCCTACTCCTATTAATGAATTACATCAAAATTTTCTCTAGCTTGTAAGAGCGTTTATCAAATAAGTAAGTCTCACATTAAAATAAACTAATAATTCAATACAAAACTAATTCTTGTGTGGGATCAAGGTCTAACTAACAAATTAATCCAACTTATGGTCTACATCTAAGAGAAGCACCGTTTATGATTATATAAGCAGCAGAAATATTGTAAAAAAACCAAATTTTAAAAAACTCTAGTTTAACAACATACAAATAAAAGAAGGTTCTAATGTAAAATTCTCAAAGATGTTTGATCCAAACAAGCAAGGTAACAGTCGGTAGCAAAGCAAAAAAAATTACGAAACGAGCAGACCAGAAACTAGCGGCATGGGGATCTAGTCGGATTTTATAGGGTTTAACAAATTTAACCTACTCAAATTACAATAATTAAGTTAAAAAAATATAGTTTTTGTGTACAATGAGAATTGTGCCCCTTTGTTTAGAATTGTTCTCCCATTTATCTTCCTTTTAACCCAAACTTTGGCTGAAAAATACTTTTTTAAATACATATAAACTTACTTGTGGGCCCCATTGAATCCGCGTCTGAACGCCTCTAGTAGAGCTCGGGCTATCCTGCCGACGAATAAACGTTTTTTATTCTAACATGTTGGTTAATATGGTTATTCATTGCAAGTTTTTTCGATTATGGCTAATGAGTTGAAACTTACTTGAGAATGTTGATAAGTTGGAACTGAACATTGCTAGCAACTTGTTCAACAATATCAATGGGTCTAGCAACTATTACTACCCTTGCTGATAAAAGTTCAGATACTCTTTTGATTGTAGATGATCACATGAGGTCCAATTTAATGAGAAATATTATAACCTAGACTGCACCAACGAGTTTGCCATTAACTTACATTTGAACATTAGTTTAGCTTAGGGAGTTAGGGGTGTGCATGGTTCGGTTCGGCTCGGTTATTACCTAAAACCGAAACAGTAACCGAAATATTTGGTATTTAGTTTTTAATAGCCATTCGGTTTTGATTTTCGGTTTTCGGTTTTTGGTTTTGGTTTTTCGGTTATATTATCGGTTTCGGTTCGGCCGGTTTTCGGTTATTTTTGGTTTTTATATTTTATTTTATATTTTAAGTAAAAAAAGTTATAAATGTAAACACCTAGACTAGTAATAGATAATTTATGAATAAATTTATTAGACGATATTAATCAATAGTGGCGAAAACATTTTTTCTCCTTTGTAAATCAAACCGTTTTCAACAATTTAACATATTTAATGATAAAAGTTGACGTATGAATACATTAATATATATAATTACAAAACATATATATAAGAAATCATGTGTATAAATTTTTAAGAGGTTAATTTATTTAATAAGTATTTTAAAATAAATAAAAATACTAATATATATACATTATGGAGATGGCTATAATAGAAAGGACTCTTTTTTGTGAAGGATATGAAGGAATTTGAGCCTTTGATTAAACAAATCAATGGTAAAGATGAGATGGTCCCACAATTGAAGAAAATAAATGCATATATTTGAACGGAGAGGATAAAAGAGGAACTAACAAACAATTTTGACTTTTTTTGAAATAAATCAACTTCCACCCTATTTTTATAAATTAAATAACTTTTACATACTTTTATATTTTTTATAAAAAATTACACCATAAAATAGAGAATTTTATTATCTTTAATTTGAGTATAGTATCGATATGGTTTTTTTCGATTTT
>WOUH02046270.1:0-11714 GCA_009936405.2 Stevia rebaudiana
CTACCCCATCCCACCCTCCCCCCCCCTCCAGAAAACGTGCAGTTTTCAATCACTCTTTATCTTCTCTTTCACTTCTCTTTTATCTTCTTAATCACTTTCTCTCTCTTCTCAATTACTTTTCTCCAAAAATCACCCATTTCAAATTCCAGATCTGCACATTTTTTAAGAAGATGAAGCACCATCGACTAGTAGGGCCGGCCACCACCACCACCACCGCCATTTCAGTCGCTGTGAAGACCACCAACAACGCCGGTTCACAATGTTGCATGCAAAAATCGATCGATCTGAGTTCTTTCTACTCGATCTGAGTTATTTATGAGTGCTTTGTGTACGATCTGAGCTTCTTTTTGGTGGTGATGGTGGCCGGCGGTGGAGGATCTGGCGGCGGTGGTTGGATATGTGTTTGTTTTTTCTTTTCTCGATGGTGAGGATTTCTTCGAATTCATGTTGATGGTTAAGGTTTTCTCTTTTGCAACCCAATCTGAACTTAGTCTTCCTTACACCGGTGGCGAGGACTTGTCTTTGCGGTGGTTCGTTTGAAAGACGGATATGGTGTTGGTTCGGTGGTGAAGATGAACCGATGAAATGAAGATTTGGTGAAAAATTAATTATTAATTGTTATGTTTTTGTTCTAATATAGTAATATTCCACTTTTGAGGCCAGATGCTACTGTTTTACTTTTGGCTTTTGTTTGGGTGGTAGTTTGAGATACGAAATTTGTTACGGTAGTTATAATTTTTCAAAAGGTTGATAAAAGACGAACCTTGATTTTGAAGATGGTATAGTATAGTAGTAACATGTCAAGAAAGTTAACTTTTAGCTTAACTTTTGAGATCAAAATCGTTTACACAAGTGTTACGTTGTATACACATGTGTTACGTTGTGTGCATGTGTTACGTTATATACACATGTGTTACTTTCTAACACATACACATGTGTTACGTTATATACACATGTGTTACTTTTAAAAAAAATCTGAAGTTTTAAAAAAATCTGATGATTTAAGAAACACACTTTTATTTCCAAATTACAGTTTGACTTTACATACTCTATACTCTTGATTTTAAATAATCATACTTCGTTCATTATATTATACAATATAATACGTTGTTACTACTTGTCAACCACTTATAACAATTTAGGTGTTTCAATACGAGTTAGGTGTACACTTTTAGTGTACTATATATGTGCCGAATTTTAAATATTTTATGTAATTAGTATTTAATATATGATCTATATAGTTTACATGGATTTTAAGTTACCGCACAATAGAATAAATTCCACGTGAATTTTCATTAGTCTAAGATAATGTTTATAGACGAAAATTAATATTAGAAAAATCTCGGATGTTACACAATCAACCAAAAATCAAGCAATCATCATACAATCATCACATCCTAGGCAACTACAAAGCAATTACCCTGGCATACTCATTAATTCAATCAAAGCATTCATATTATTGATCAAAACAGTAGCAAAAGTCATTATCATGTTCATGCATAAACTGGATTCAACAAGAAAACTAGAATTCAACTAATATTAATGTTCAAACAAAACAATAATCAACTAAATTAACCAATCAAAATAAAGCAAGCTCCAAGCTTTGATCCTCCTCTGTGTTCCTCATCCAAAATCGTCTTAGAAAACGGCTGGAATCGACCTCTAGTGTTTTGGAACAACCGAACTATAAATATTAGAAATTAGGGTTTAAATCCGTTTAAGACCCTACGTGTAACGCGCAGGGTGGAAGAGGAAAGCTACGCGTTTTGCGTAGGAAAAAATAGTTGAGACCCCGAATTTGCTTTTCGGGGGTCTACGCGTGTCGCATCGGATATCTCTCAATGCCACGCGTGGCGCGTAGCTATGCCTGGCAGAAGTTCTTCATAATTACGTCTTGTTTCAACTCGGAGACTCGTGCTTTCTTCGTTAATCTTCAAAACACTCAAATTCAACACGAACTCCCACAAAATACGATCCAAATGATAACAAGCACGGATTATGGAATCTAACGATAAATAAACTAAAAACAAAGATAAAAGACTCAATATACAAATAAGACAAACTCGGAAAGAAGATGTGTTTACGCCACATCAACAGTTCTCACAAAAATGTAGGAAAATCTTATTAGCCCATAAAACACAATTAAACTCAATATACACAATAACCTAAATGACCTTACCTTGAATCCTTTGTCTCCAATAACTTCTATCATGGGCCATAATTTTCGAAGACGTGCAACTCTAAATCGTTCATATAATCCGCTCTGTTGGATATTGGATGTCCGATCATCGTTAAAAGTCAACGTTACTAATTAAAAGTATGATCCAAGAGTTACACTTTGGAAAGCAACTACTCTAATATCTAAGGTTGTTAGATATTAATCAATTCACGATAAACGGTTTAATGGAACTGATGGTTCATTATTATTGAGATAATAATAAATGGTGATTTGTAATTTATGAAATAACAATTGTGGATTTTATTATTTATGAAATAATAAAATAAAGTGGTAATTATTATTTGTGAAATAATAATTGGTAACTTTATTATTTTCGAAATAATAAAGGTAAAAGGTGAAAAAAAATTAATTGTGTGATAATTAATTTAAATAGATATTATTTGAAATTTGAATTTGGAATTATCTGTTTATTAATAATTAAAAGGTTATAATTAAATAGTTAATTATACCTTAAGGTTTGTAACTATAAAAGTTACAGGGGAATTACTGTAAATCCAGATCATTATAAATAAGCAGCTCCAGGCTCATTTATTCAGATCAGAAAATTAGAGAAACCCTAGTTTCTCTAAAACCCTAATTTCCGCCTCCCTTAGCCACCGTCGGCTTCACCGCCGACCTCCACCGCCGCCGCCGACTAGTCAGTCGACCGGCGCACCACCATCACCGTTGAAGGAGTTCGTCGGAGAACCATTGCAGCCGCCGGACCAGCTGCCGGAGTTCGGTCGGGTTGTCGAAACCCTAGCCGCCGTGTGCTGCTGCCTAGCGGAACCCTAGATAGGCCGGAGTTCCTGTCGGAACCCTAGCTGTCGCCTGGTTGCCGCCGTCACCCACCGTGTAGATCGGGTGAATCGGAGTGTCCCGGTTCGAGATCTGCTGTCGGTTTCGCGTTTCGTGTGACGATTCGTGAGTTTTGGACGGTTCGTGCATTGAAGTCACTAGCGAGACAGTTGTTGCATCCATCGTGTCTTATTGGTGTTCTTCGTAAAGGTCGATTGTAATTGGATTCCTGGATTTAGGATTTGTTTTGATACGAAATTTATTGTAACCAACACACGCTTCCGCACACGCAAATCTGATTTGTTAATTAATATGATTAATTGAGATTTAAAAGGAGTTTTGAATCAGGTTACAGTAATTAATAAAATGAGTTTTATTAAAATCGTATACGAGAAATCCCAACAAAAGGGTAACCCGCGCGATGCGCGCCATCCGGAAGGAACAGAGAGTTTCTTTGATTTTGCCTCGGTAATGAAAATTGACCACTTTCTCCGACGTGTTTCTTTCACTCACGATGTCGGATCGACTCGAAATTCGGGATTCCGCATGATCAATGTGTCTAGTTTTGGGAAAACTAAGACTTGCGCGATGAATAAACGGTTAAGATACGGAAATGACGCGAAACGTGAAGTGGTGCAAACGAATGAGTCATGATACAAAACTGTACAATCGGGAGTTCCACCCGACAGCCTAACACTCACTGGGGTCTAAGAATGCGGAACGGGGCTTCCCTCCCCGAAAACCTTTGATTTCCCTCAGTCGTCCCCACACTTTGCCTTGCTCACACGCACACGAATATAGTTGAGCTCGGCCTCGTACTTGTCTTCTTCCTTCACCTTTTCAACCAACATCTTCTTTGATTTGACAGTTCCAAATGAGACTGTCTCTCCATCTACTTGAAGTGTAATCGTTCCCGCAAAGCAATCGATGTTTGCTTTTGCGGTACGGAGGAATGGACGTCCTAGAATAATCGGGACTTCGCTATCCGCCTCCATATCCAGAACCACAAAATCCACGGGAAAGAAGAATTTATCGATTTGCACAAGTACATTTTTGACAATCCCGAGTGGATAGCGAGTGGAACGATCGGCCATGGTGATGCACATGCAGGTGGGCTTTGGATCACCTAATCCCAATGTTTTGTAAAGAGAATAGGGCATCAGGTTAATGCTTGCCCCCAGATCCGCAAGTGCATTTGATACAGAAGAACTACCAAATTTGCATGTAAGAGTGAAGAAACCGGGATCATCCAGCTTCTCGGGCAGTTTGTTCTGAACCATAGTAGAACACTTCGAATTCAAAGTCACCTTGAGGCACGACTCTAACTTTTGTTTACTTGAGAGTAAACTCTTCAAGTATTTAACATATTTGGCGTTATGTTGGAGCGCCTCAACGAAGGGAAGGTTCACCTTTAGTTGTTTGAAAAGATCTAGAAACTTGGTGAACTGTTCCGCTTCACATTTGGGGTTAAGCTGATCAAGATATGGCGGTTTTGGCTTAGGACTAGCAACCGTTGACTTTCCCTTATCGGGAGTAGTAGTTTCATAAGAATTTTTTTCACTCACCTCACTAGCTGGTGGTGTCATCTTCACTGGTGGAGTTTAACAAACTATCTCTTCATCAACGAGTTCCTCGTCTTCTTCCATTATCGGCGTGAGAGGGGGTGGTGCTAACTATCGTCCGCTGCGCATAGATATGGCTTTAACTTGATGGTTGAAGAATGGGGGTTTTGGGTTGTTCACGGTGTTACTCGGAAGACTACCAGAAGCACGCTCGTTGTCTTTGGTTTGGAGAAGATGGACTGCCTTTTCAAGGTTGTTGAGTTGGGATTGTTGACCATTATACTTCATATTGAGTTCTTTAACATCAGCTTGAGTTTGAAGAACAATTTTATTTATGTTGGCCAATTGAGTAGCAATGTCCTGTTCAGAGTTAGAGGGAGAAGGAGTTGGATTAGAAGAAGAAGGAGCGGGTCGGGTTTGATCATTGAAAGAATTATAAAAGAGACCTTGCCTCTGTTGATAACCGCCCGAATTCCCACCGCGCTAGTTAGAACTGGTGTTGGCACCCGAGTTGGAATTCCTCCAATTGGAGTTTTGGTTGTAAGAGGGACGATTATCATTTTGGTACGATCTACCCCAACTGCTGTTGATGGAATCGATCTGCTCCTGAGAAGTGACGGGGCAGTCGACAGAATCATGCCCTCCGCGGCAGATTTCACATCGGTTCAAGCTCATCTTCATCTATTTCACCTCCTTTGCCAAGGATTCGAGAGTAGACATCAAACCACTATCAGTGTTGACCTGATAGACACCCCTAGAAGTAGAAGAATGCGGGGTGGTAGTCGTTTTAGGAATTGAATTCCTAGCATTTATTTGCGTCTCTAATTCGGCCCTATCAAAAGAGTTGAAGAGATCTTTGCATTCAGTAACGGTCTTGTTGAAGGTCTGTTTCATTGTGGGAGTGAGACCAGAATAGAACTTCTCGACCAGGGCCCAATCACTTATACCGTGGCGATGGCAAGAGACCAGGAGAGCGTTAAAACGATCCCATGCGGTATGATATGCCTCATCATCCTCCATGCGAAAGGAGTGAATCTGGTCTCACGCTCGAGTGGCACGGTATGGCGGGTAGAACTTGGCTAAGAAAGCTTCGCGCATCTCCATCCAGTTGTGGATAGAGTTTGGCTCGAGATTGTCGAACCAGGAGGAGGCGCTCCAGAAAGAGAGAATGGAAACAATTGAAGACAAATGGAGTCCAAGTCTCGGCCCTGAAGATTGAAAGTGCGAAAAATTAGCACAAACTTCGAGACATGGCCCGGTGCATCTCGTCGTCTAAGCCATGGAATTGAGTAGAGTTAGAGATCGTGTTCATGACGTACGAGGAGAACTGCCAGGAATTGGCATTGTCTCCAAATGCAGCCTCGACGACCGGATTGCGGACGCCGGTAAAACCATCGGTGGAGAGCTGGTGGACGGTGCGTCGTGCTTGATCGCCCATTGCAGAATCAGAAGAATCAGAAAGGGAAGAAGGAGAAGAAGGTGAAGATTCAGAAGAGGAAGAAGAAAAGTTGAGAGGGGGTGAGAAAGGGATGGGGGTTACCCATCCTGGATTTGCTTTAGGTTGCTCATGTGAAAACTTCCCATGGCAGTCACCCATCTTGGATTGTTGTCACATGAGCACGCTTAACTGTGGAGTTCTCCTCTCATCCACTACCGCTAAGCCCTAAAACACGTTGGTTATATTAGATGCAGGACATTCCTTATGAACCAAGATCTCTAATGTGTAACAGCCGATGTGGGATTTGCCTAGGGTGTCATAATAGGTATCTAGGATTTAGTGCAATTCACTAATGACATGCTTAATATACCAAAACATGATAAATTTGCATAAATGGAAAAGGTGAAAAGGTTTTAAGATTGAGTTTAAAAGGATAAAATACTGGCAATCAGTCAATGTATTTGATGTGTCAGATCGTACAGTGTAAACAGTCAAGTAATAAAATTTATAAAACGATCAAACAAAACGCACACACCTATTAACCTAACTTGTTAGCTTCCTAAATCAGTGGTATAGGTTTCCTCTCGGCCTAACCTAACCTATAACTCGTATTCTAACATCCGGTTTTCCTCTCGGCCTAAACCATGTACCAAAACTACAATCAACAACCTCTCATACTTTTGATTACTAACCAATTACCCCTAAATAACTAGGTTATCCTCTCGGTCTACCCAATTAACCCAAAATAACAGCTAGATAACCTAAACTTATACCCTCTCGGTCTCTAAGTTGCAAAGGCAACCTAAACTAGCTAATTAGACATCCCATCAACTTAATTAAGACAAATTAAGCCTATGAACGAACTTAATACCAATTCAAGTTACCCTAGACTGCTATATGATCAACTATTGATTGTGTTTTAACTGTTATAATTCAATTATCAAGAATCAATGTCCAAATCAAGGTTAAATACATTCTAAACATACAATCATGACATACCTACGCAACTACAACGAATTTAGCCAACAATCATGATTAAAACAGAAGCATTCATCATATTAAACATCAAATAATTCATCTCAGTCGTAATAAACAGAAAACAAAGCAAACAACTCAAAGTCAATGAACAAGAACAAAAGTCAAACTATGTAATCAAACCAAATTAGCCCTTCAAACAGCTCCAAGCTTCGAACTTGAATGATCCAGCAGCTAGAGCTCCGAAAATCGACCAAAGTTGCTCAAGGAATCGACCTCTAAAACGGCAGAGATCACCTTCAATTTATACGTTTTCAATTAGGGTTTCTCTCGGTCTAACACTCGGGCGCGTACCGCGCAGCGAGGCCCATAGCATTCGCGCGTAGCGCCCTCGACAGAATAGTCGGGGTCAACCGTGGGGTCTTTCTAGAACAGGGCGTATCGCGCGGGAGTGGCTTCTTAGCTCGCGCGTACCGCTTCTGGCTTCTTTAACTTTGTTCTACGGTCTCGTTTCTTCTCGGGTGCTCGTTCCTTAGGCTATTAAGCTCCAAAACGACTTCAAAAATATGAACTCCTGAGAAATGTGAACATTTTAAGTATATGGACGATATGAACCGAAAACTATACAAAACTATATAAAATACTAAACAAAAGACTCAATATACAACGTAGAATGTCATGTGTTTTACAACACATCAAACATCCCCATACTTAACTCTTTTTCGTCCCTGAAAAAGCCCTATACATTGGAATCATAACTAACTAGTGGTTTCATAAAACATTTCATTTCTAAAAACATCTACTTACATTAATAGTGATTGCAAATATAATTATCCACTTTAAACCCAACCACCGACAATCAAACATCAAAATCATGACAACTTAGTTCAAATGTAAGTTACTAAAATATAGGATTCAAACAACCAAGAATTATCATCTAATCCTACTCAGATTTTTCAAGATCAGCACCGCATGCAGAAAATCAAAATTATTTAACAATTCATACTAATTTTAGATGGAAATGGATGATGATATGAGCATTTTGCATTCAATTTATTTATACATTAAGCATGTGAATAATATACAGGTATGGACCTAACTTAGTGGTGTTTCAATCAAGTTGTGACTCGGCAATATGACACATAAGTTGTAGCCCTTTTAATTCATTTCATTATTATTTATTCTTTTCTAAACGCTCAGGTCAAACAGTGGAGACCGGTGGATTTAAACGGGCGTCATCCTTTGGATGTGCCAAATTAGTTAATTAGAAAAATAATAAAGATTTTAAGATTGCAGCGGTTATACCTACTAAAACTAAGCAGTTTCAAATCAAAAACCTAATCGATGAATAAACCACAAAATAAATGACAATTAAGGGTTAATTTAATTCAATCCTAAGAATATCTAACTGTCGGCTGGATCTATTCACACATCACTAATTATATGCAAAAAGATAACAATTTAACTCAAAACAGAAACCAAAAGCTAGCTATACCTATCATTTTCCATTTAAGGTACTAGACTTAAACAAGGACATATTTTGATTTTTTTTTCGAACTTTCTATAAAAGACTCTAACTATTTACAAAATATTTGACTCAAAAACGTAGTTTTTCATCCCCACACTTAAAACCTACATTGCCCTCAATGTAGAGATGGTAAATACAAAAAATAAAGCAGAAAATAAAACTAAAAAGAAAAATAAAAAGAATACAAAGGATAGTATGCAAAGGACTCACCTGATAAAATCGTAAAAGCTCGCAGGCAATCACTCGAGTCACAATCCTCATGGTGGTGCATAATATTGAGCGTTCCACAAAACCGCTCTTCCAAAAATGTGGTAAATGTCGTAGTTTCCAAAAGTAATAACTAAAAGTAAAACTAGACCATACCCGTGGAAAGCATGCGAGAAATAATAGATAATAAAAATATAAACATACATGCAGATCACATCATCATAATCAAAGATATAAAGTCAAATAACGCACATTAAATAATCAACCAAGCAGCACGAAATATAAATACATGCCAGAATAAATACAAGCATCATATCATCTAGACAAAATAGATAGAGATATACGAGATGACATGATAATATAAACACTACTAGTCTCTACTGGCTGCTGCTATACTAGAGTGCACTACTCCTATTCATCAAAGAGTTTGCAAAATCATCAGAATCTACTCTATATAACTACTTCAAAAACCCAACCTGATTTCTTCCCATTTCCCGCTTGGATCATATCGCACTTCCACCTGGATTGTGAACCCGGGGTTCCATGGCGAAGATGGGAGTGGGTCCAAAGAAGAGTGAAAGTGACACTGCATCGTATCGTCAGTGAAGAATGTAACAGGTGGCGATCGGCATAAGATAACGAGACGCGTGAACTCTCCTTGGGGCCTCGGCTGTGGTCCTCTACGGTGCTTGGCACTGCTACGGCTCCAACTCGCCATATCTGCTGCAAATGATAGAGATATACGCACAAGCAGATATAAAACTATCCTAAAGAAACATAAATGACATAATTTTGGGTTTTTATTGGTTTTCTAATTTTTTTTGTATTTTTATAATTTAAAGACAAAAAATTAAACTAAAACGAAGAAAAGAAAATATTTTTGTGTTTTTGTGATTTATAAAAAGAAAAATGTTAAGAAGAATATTTACTTATTTTACAAAAGTGTACAAATTCGCACAGTAAACGCGAATTAGTTTGGTCTTAAGTTAATAAAAGCGTGAAATGTCGTGTGGATCAAGAAAATCGGTCGAAATAGAGATTAAGTATCAACCGATTCACTTGATCCCCACACTTCGACCAAACTGGGCTAGGGTTTTAAAAATGAGATCGAAAACTCCCCCTAGCACACGGACAATATGCTAGGATTTTTTCAACCCAAATCAAACAATTTTCAAATTCAGTTTCAATCTACGAGCTCTAGACAATCTAATGATTTTAAATTTAAAGTTTAATTGTCTAAACCTGATAAAACCAACAATTTTAATTTACATTTTAGGATGGCCGGTGGATGTTGACTCGATAAATAAAAACAGACTCTATAAAGGAACTGAACTGACTCAATCCTAAAAACGACACGAGAAGAGAACAAAACCGATACATACCGAATAATCGCACGAAATGGGAAAATAAGTGATCGGATCCTCATAGGTGCCGGATACGAACCGAAATATGTAAAATGGAATCATTAACGCATGAAATGAAAACAGGTCGAATCCTGACCCAAACCGGCTCGAGTTGGGTCTCAGGTTCGGAAATCGAGAGAGTCACCGGGGCTGTTGACTGGGTTTGACCACCCAAGTACGGCTGTTCCGGGTCAACCTCGAGTCAAGGGTGTGATGGCCGGCCACCAACACCGACAGTGGCGGTCCGGCGACGGTCGGTCAGAAAAAAATTAGGACCACCGCCTTGGCGGTGGTGGCTGTGGAAGAGTCCGGTGATGATAATTCGACTACCACCATCGGCGGTGGTGGACTCAGGTGGTCCACCAGTGTACCCCCACCACCATCGGTGGTGGTGGGTGGTCAATCGAAAGGAAAATTGATAGAGAAGGGGAGAAATATATCGGAGGTAGAACGACGGCGAAGAAGGAGGCTGATGACCAGAGCTGTGGTCAACGGTGGCGGTCGGTGGTCGTCGGTAGCTGGTAGTTTGCGGATGGTGATGGTCATGGTGGAAAATGGATGTGAGTGGTGGTGGAGTGAAAAGGACAGCCCCCGAAAGGGGGGTATATCGTTTACCGGTTTGACTTCAGGGGCGCGTAGCGCGCAACAAGGGGAACAGATCTTGCGCGCAGCGCCCAAGATCTATGAGTCTCCTGAGTTTATAAGTCAGGGGCTGTAACGACTGGCCGTTTTCCGGCAGTCAACCGAAAGTTGACTATATCTAACCGGTGGTACGCCATCTTTAACTCGATATTTATGTGAATTAAATATCATCATTGTATTCCTAAACGTATTCCGAATCATTTGAGCGTAATCAGAATTTCAATTTGAGCGACGGTTTGAAAGTTACACCTAAACCGTATAACGTTCTATAAGCCCGAAATCCCGACACCTCCTTTGGAGGTGTAACCAATGGGGTTAGGTGCGAAACGGAAAATAGTGAACGTAGGAGAAAACCGCGCTCAAAACGGAGTCCTAACGAAGCGGGAAACACTAAAACAGTTAACCAGACGCACTGACCGAGCCACGAAACGACGTGTCGGGGACACGTGGCACCTCGGGATCTGTGCCGGGACACATTGCAGTCCCCAAAGATGTCTGGCAATGACTTTGACACGTGTCAACACCCCTTGGTTAGTCAGCAGCCATGTGTCATCACGAGAACACGCCACCACACCACTGGGTCTACGCGTGTCGCGCGGACCACCAGTCAAGGTGGCGCGTGGCGCGTGGGTTTCTGAGACATGCTTATAAATAGCTCACTTTGAGCTCAGATCAACCGCACCAGTTTCTCACACTCAAAACACACACAATCGTATCCAAATTCGTGATCTATTGGGTGATTTCGCGTAGAAGATCGGATCCTGCTCAGACCAGTTAGCTCTCGCTCGAGACTCTCGGAGATCAAGTTGGAGGACTGTGGACTCTCTCTCTACTCTCCGTCATCTATTATCTTATCTCCTCTTCAGTATCACGTGAGTTCATAGCCCCTTTTGTCACCTTACTTGTTTTACAGTACGGGGTGGGATTACATTGTTCACATAAT
>WOUH02046291.1:0-11713 GCA_009936405.2 Stevia rebaudiana
ACTGGGCGGTTTCGTCACACGAATTATCAAATGTGTGACTGAAACTAAGATTAGCCACAGATTTTTCAAAAGTGTGGTAGGGCGGTTTTTGAAAACGCGTCATCGTAGCCCAAATTTGACGCAGTGAATACAAATTTATATTTTAAAAACTGTGAATATTAGTGTTGCATATTACACTCAAATTATAGATAAGAAATGCTTGATTTTATGGTGTAACTATTTTTAAGAATATTTTGTTGTATAAGAAAGTAATGAAATAACTTTACCATTTAAGCTTTTATTTTTCACTTTAGGCATTCATTAATTATGGATGTTTGAGATTACTCTTAGGCTACTTAGAGAAAATACCTAAGTAGACAATCAGAGATATATACCTGTTGCATACCATTTCCATTTAATTGATATTAGACAAATTATTATTGTTAGGTGTTTGTTTTGTAATAGTGGTTATAGTTAGGGGTTAAATAGCTTAGATAGTTCAAATTGGTTCATATGTACATAAGACATTTATATGTACATAAGACATTTACACACATTTACACAATGAGAAACAATACGATTTGATTTGATATTAAAGTTCTTCTTCTCAATCTGTAAACCTCTTTCTCTGCATTCCATCTTTCTATTAAATTGATGCATAACAATGGTATCGAAGCTACCGTTGTTCTTGGCAATGGGTTATCGGGAATTTGATTACACTGTTGACGCCGACAAACGAGATTGACAGTAACAAACAAGTTATCAACAACAAACAAGACAACAAGGGCAACAAAATTGATCAATACTTCCTTTCAAATCCAGCAGCTCGTCATCAAAAAGAAAGAAATCTTTCTTACTACTCATCCCACGGTATTTTATTTAAAACAAATTTAGATAATGATTTTTCTCTTGTCTCTTTCAAATTTATTCCTTAAGTGAAATAATCTTTCCTATAAAGGATTTCATTTTTAGAACAATGTTTTTTCTTTGATGTCCAGTCTATAATTCTATACCTTAATCTTTCCACGTGTTAATCGTGGTACCATTAAAATAGAATCAAATTGATCAACATCAACTTTCGAATTTGACGTTTTGGTAAACCATCAATTTTTAGACTTCGCAAAACAGGGCTAAAAGTATTAAACGGGTCGGACATGGTAGTGTGGTACAACACGATTAGCACATATATTAAACATGAACACGACATTTTTAGCTAACCATGTCAATTACCAAAACACAAAGATGATACATGAATATAGCAAGTTTAACACGATTAAATATAACATATCAGTAATACCAGTGGCGAATCTAGACATTTTAGTTAGCGGTATCCTTTTTTCAAAAAAAAAAAATTTATCCCGTACATTCAAGTTAATAAAAAAAAATAACAAAAAAACACTAATAAATTAGGCTAAAAACGCACATAATATTCGGTAAGGGGTCTCAAAATTTTAATTTAGCGGTCTCCGGATATATAAAACGTATTTTTTATTTTTTTTTTACACTTCGGGCGAAAAATTGAGCGGTCTCCCGGGAGACCCCTACGGATACACTAGATCCGTCCCTGAGTAATACAACACTACATAATACGACCTAATATGTTTGTTCCATAGGCGATATATATGCACAAAGTTGTAATTAATTGTGGGTCAATTTCATAATAAAAAAACGCCTACTTTGACTTTATCTGGCAGACCAAATTGTATACAATTGATCATTTGTTCTTGATTATAATTGTGTGTATAACAAAGATGAATTCGTGATTGTGTGTTCTTGAGATCCAATAGGATGCACGTACCTTTAGCGCTAATCCCCCACTATGTTATTGTATCGATGAAGAAAAGTGGTTTTATCGTTTCATAGCGTCGGTAGCTGGTGATTAATTTTATGTGTCGAAGCTTGATGTTAGAGTCGAAGACTGGGGCCGGTTATTTTAACAATAATCCAGTTCTAGATTCCAATTTCAAAACAAGTTATGCTTTAAAGCGTTGGTGGTAATGATTTTTAGCAAGGTACTTTTTGTCAAGTATAACTCCTTGAAGATTGCCCTTTTGGCTTTAAGTGTTCATTATAATTTGAGGGATCTTGCGTTTACTAATATCATACAAAACAAGAAAGATGTAAATTCCTGCGATTGTGTCCCAATGGTAATTCATCCTCCCTCCCTAGTGGAGGTCAAGGGTTCAATTCTCATCTGGAGCATATTCAAATGACAACTTGGTGATGGTTTGAATCAGGGCTTTATCCTAGGTTCAGACCTGATGGGGGGCGAGGGTTTACGGATTCCATCCGGTTCCCGCGCATCTGGGGGTGTGGTCTCTCATGACAGTCTGAGTAGTCGACCTTGGTGCTTGAACGCCCTGAAATCGGTGATCCCAAGTTCAGACCTGACGGGGGGCGAGGGTTTACGGATTCCATCCGGTTCCCGCGCATCTGGGGGTGTGGTCCCTCATGGCGGTCTGAGTAGTCGACCTTGGTGCTTGAACGCGCTGAAATCGGTGATGTGCACGTGAGAGACCCAACGCTGTTAAAAAAAATGTAAATTAAGTTCCTTACATTGAAACCGTAAATGTTTCAATAATAACAATCTCCAGTTTAGTAGATTTCACCTTTTTATTGTCATCTACTATAGTAAGTTGTTTATGTTGAAATGGTGATATAAGTATACAACACGATTTAATGATGTGAATTTTATAATCTATTGTTGTATCTTGTCTCAAGCGTGCCATCTTTTTGCGTAACTAGTAAACCTAAACTCAACTGTTAAAAAGTTGTATTGTTTTGAACATGTTAAAATTTATATGAGGTTCCATGACTAAAGAAACACGTAATTAAGTATATATTTTTTGGGCACTAGCTATGTCATTTTCCGCCATACTTTTAATTTTAAAACCCATACTCGTGAGTAGTGGTTCCACTATGATTGATTGTCATGTAATCTTTTCCTCTTAGGGTGGACGGTGTGGAAGGTGTGGGAGACAGGTTCCTTCTCGGGTTTCCACGGCTTCAAAGCATACACCGCCGCATACAAGCGGCTTGAACCCTTCGGGTTCCCTAACGGTATATCATATACCCTATGAAGCTTCAATGATGTGTGAGTGTGTTTGTGTAATGTATTTGTTTATATTATTAATGGAGAGATGGTTTAGAGGGTAACATTGCTAAGGGTTGTAGAGAGTTAAAGGAAAAAAAGTATTATGACATGACGTGACAAAATCTGATTAAAGATGGTTGGAGGATACGAGAGTACCATACCCCCACCCTTACAACCATCATAATAATGTGTCAATCAAGTAAAGAAAACTAGTAATAGTTTATATTTAAGATTATCCAAATCAATGTCAAAAAGCTTTACAGCTCAACAATAATTAAATAACAAGAAAAACAAGCTAAATTATAATCCTAATTAGGTAATACAATTCAAATATGCGATGAAAGAACGTTATTTTTTATCTTGATGTGTGGCATCTTTATGTTAAATGTTATATATGCTGTAGGTGTTTTCAATGACATCTAGCATTATTATGGGTTCAAGCAAATCTCATTTTTATTTGAGAATGTTTTTCGTCTCAATCCTTCACAAATTTAATTATGATTTGGGAGTTTATTAATGCAAAACAATCTTGTCCCCACATACTTCAAAGTTCAAACTCATATTGACATATAATAAGAATAATATAGTATTATGATTTTTACCTAAGTTATCACGATGTGTAAAAACATGGTTTCATTTGCTTATTTCTGGAAAACTGAGCTTGATTGTTTACCAAAAATGGCCATTAATTTCTTTGGAATGCACCTCAATTTAACCTTTAAAACTAAAGGACATTTGATGGGATGTCTCATAACATGTAATAACGGAAGTCTAAAACATATGATTCATGCAAATATATATAAAAACTATGTACCAAATCTTGCACGTTTTATTTATTAAATTTTTTTAATAATGTTTAGGGTTTTCAAATGGTGTATATAAAAGCCCTTGAGAACAATGAGTTAATTATGTTGTTAATAAAAATGGAAACATACTTCTCGTATCATACCAAAAATAGCTTAGTGTAACAAGTTTGAATAATAAGTTGATTAAATTGTTTTGTACCATAATTAGGCCACTAACCACAAATGGAACAAGACAACGTTATTAACAATCCAATCATGCCATTCATAGTTAGTTTTAAGAGTATTCTTAAAAATATTATATCTAGAAACTATTGGGATAATATATAATGAAGAATGGCAGTTGTATTAGACTATTAGTAACTCAAAATCTTAATCTTACTACCAATAAATAAGTAATTTGTGACCCATGTTGCTATTATGTGTCAATTCTCTTTTGGGTGATCCGGGGTAAAACAAAAATCAATTGGGTCTTATGGACTAAAGTCACAAAACCGAAAGACCAAGGAGGCCTGGGCATTGGATCAATTAAATATTGGATGATTAATTCATGAATAAATGTTGTTAGATTAAAATCAATTAAGTATTTATAAGACAAAGGCCATATGTAATTATACTAATACTTGGAACGTGTGTTTCTAATATTTGGCTATTAAATACCCTAATCGACACTAACGATATATCACCGAACTGTTGTGTTCCTTGGTGAATTGGTATGATGCATGGTGGGGTATTTAAAGCCATAGCAGTTAATGTAATTTAACCACTCGGTATTGTTATTCGGTTGCCGTTAATGTTTTGTATTAACCAACACACAATTGCTTCTCTCTCTCGATCAAACAACCGGAACGCCATGAAACCAGTTAGCAAATTCAATCGTTCGATCCATGGAAATACCCTGTGCAACATTAAAGAAACCAACATAACCATCTTAGAGATTGTGATGGAAAATTGGATGTTAGGGTTAAACAAAATAGAGATTGAGATAGAAAATGAGATGTTAGGGTTAAACAAAAATATATCTAAATTTAGAAATTGTATTATTTGGTTAAATTTTACAGACGAAGATGGAGAATGGAATATGAATGTCTAACGTTTCTTGTTAGATTCTTTTCCTACAAAAGAATCCATACTCGCAAGCCTTTTTTTTTTTTTGGAACGGTCACTCGGGTAACCTATTAGCTAGCGAAAGGTCACCCACCCCCGCGAAACGCAGATATCGCTGGTGACCCGACCCAACCATCATTCCAGAGGAAACTCACCACCCAAAAGTTCACTGTGATAAAACTTCTGGCTCACCTGAAAATGCTACAAGTAAGACTCCAATTCATAACCAACCCATTGAAAGGCCATCTCACAGGCTAAGAAGTGAAAACTACAAATTAATAATTCATCCATGCACACATCGTATTCAAATATTTTATGCGTAATCAAAGTTCATCAAATACAAAAGGAACCCGGATGCAACGTGGACACTTGAAACAGCAACATAAATGTGCAAAACAGTCAAAATTCAATCAACTCAATTAAATTCAGATATGTGTATAAAGTGTGCAATCAAAACATCACATTAAGTCTTGTAGCCCATGCCCAGTCCCGATTGCAAAGGTGGGTGCGTGTCTGGTGCTTTGCACCTTCCTGGCTCCAATCTGGATGTGTCTTGTCATATAAGAATATAACCTTTTCATAACTCTCACCCATAAACCAACGAACGGTTAATCATTAAATCATTGTGAGACAAAGCTCATTAATCGCAATATTTAATTCAACCACGCTTTTGATCATTTATATCTCATTCATCGTAGATCTGTTTTGAACTCGGTTTGATTCGTTTTAATTTTCACGTAGTATACTACAAACATAATTAAAACAATCAAACATGTAACACATACAATTACTTATTTTGGATTAAAAGTTTAAAGATATATATATATAGTGATTACAAAAATTTCCAACAATCCTAATATCTACCTATGATTTATTCCCAACTAATTAAATTGATATGCATGAAAAATAAAGTAAAATGACGAGAGAAAAGGTATCAAGCATGACCGGCCCATAGGGTAGGTGAAGTGGGCCGTCGCCCTGGGCCTGATATTTTGAGGGACCCAAAATTTATAAAAAAAAATACCATTATAACCATTTCTTTCTAGTTACAACTAGCAAACCATCATGTAGTATGATGGTAAGGACATTCCATACAACAACAAGATGTCACAGGTTCAAGACTCCTCTCATGTATCCTTTTTACATTTTGATAGAAAAAACATATTTACGTTGTTAATTTTTCACAAATTTCCAAAAATAGTTTACAAATTTTGAGTATACAACATATCTAATTAGTTTAAAATATATTAAAATATGCAAATAATTTGAGAAAGCCTTGAGGTTTTTGGTTGAATTATAGAAATAAATTATTTTACAATTCTTTTAAGGAGGCGATGTGAGATAAGTTTTTAAGATTTTATGAAATGAGAGAAAGTTTTGGGTGTGCTTTTAAAAATGCAGCTAGAGAGTTTCGATCTTGCAACCTAATGAAAGTTTAAATGCAGGTTATCAACGAAGCTAGGAAAGTTGTTTGATCATTCAAAGTTGCTATGTTTATTATTTTAACTTTAATTCTTGTTTCAAAAATATAAGTTTATATAATTGAGAATTCCTTTAACCATAGGGGCATTTTTTTTCCGTCTCGTCTCGACCACTTAATTCCTTAGGACCGGCCATGTAACAAGATATTTTATTGTTGGTAGATTGCTCATATTTTTATTTAACGAGTATAAAAAAGTTTTTTTTTTCACATTAATTTTTTTTACATCAATTCATTTTCAAATGGAATCGAATCCTTGGTCTTAACTAGAACACTTTAACACTGTTTTTTAAACCTCGTGCCAAAAAAAAGTTTTGGTAAATAGTCCCATTAAATTGCATGACTACACATATTTATTTACACTCATGATAAAAAATAATTAATTCCGTACCCATTTATATTCTCATATCATCATAAATATTTCAAAACATATACACATTACGTAACTATTATAAAGAAATGTACTATTAAGATAGATTTTTTTAACGACAGAGAATCTCTCGTGCTAATTGCCGGTATCGATTATTCGACTCACGTGAGACCGTACTCGCAGATAAGCAGGAACTATATGAAATCTCTAAACCCGGCCCCTCCCCTTCTCAGGTTCGATCTGTTGACGTCAATCCAATGTGCACTTTCTGTCCATTACAAAAATACACAGAGCAAATTATACTATGGGCAAAAGTTAAACCTGAGACCTTCAAAATAAAAAAGTCCTAAGTCAATACCACATTGGCACATTCTAATCACCTGGACTAAATCATTAGCACTTAATAAAATAGAAAATATGTGAAAATGAAATAGTTACACATAAACAATATACACACAAAGCGAATAAGGTAAAACATGAGGAAAGACCACTGGAGAGTGGGTGGTACCGATGGTGACCGTGTTCATACACTCTTGGCAAAGCCGAAGTGGGACAGCGTCTAGGCTCAATTTTTGAGACCCCAAAATTAAAAAAAATATATATATATATTTTATATCTAAATTTATTTTATACCTATTAAATATCAATAACTCAACCAAAAATAAACTCTAACTTATGCGATATCATTATATTAAACTCAATAAACACTTATGTGGAATTTTTTATATTTTTAGGTTTTAAGAATACTCAAAAGATAAACTCATTAATCATAAAAAAATACACATTAGACACAACCATATAATGACGAATTCACACTTATTCACATACACACAAATCAAAGCAACTGAAATAATTTTACAGTTAATCAGCCAATCACTTCAAACTTTTTTTTCAGTATTGGAACTTAAAAAATGTTACATCTGGAAAAAATTTTAATTATCAGGGTTGCGGGTGTGAAATCCTTAAACGCTCCAACTTTTCCCAATAACATCATGCAATGTCACACCACGTCACTTGCACCCTCTCGTAATCCTCTCAACCTTCATCTCGTGCAATGGAACCCTCTTATCCCTCACTCGCACACACACACTCCTCACATACATACACATGCATCAGTTTGATGCTCGAGTATTTGAAACCAGGAGGAACCCGTGAAGTCTCTAATCGAGCTTTGCGATAACGGAGCTCGCGAACCCGCAAGCCCCTACACGAGCACCACACCATTCAGCCTTGGTTTACTTTGCTAAACAAATTAAGTTTTATAGGGTTTATAAAAGGATAATTTAATTTGTTTCATGTCCTATGATTCATTCTTGATGCTCTATTATATCTAAAATCCCAATTTGTAAGTTTCTTGAATGTTGAGCACAATCAATAATTTTTTGTTTGTCAAATGTTAGATCTGCATGTTAATTTAGGTGTTGAGCCATATAGTCGTTTGAAACAAATTAGTTTATATAATTGATCATTCGTTTGGTCCTATGGACATTTTTGTTTTTAATTTGTCCTGAGCACTTGAATCCTCGAGACGACCCTGACTCTTAGTTTTCTTAATAACAATCCGTGTTCTTCTTCATCACAAATTTTTTCCTCGATTGGTATAAACTTCCTGTCCATCCCAATCTCTAACCTAACATCGGCCTACAATCTACATAGTTGTCCATCCCGATCTCCCATTCTTGTGATGTTCATTTAGCCTTACATTTTTATTTGGTCAAATGTAAATGATATTAATATTTGTTTTCTTTTAGCTATGTACTTTAATGTAAATAGATTTATATAATAAATAATTAATGTTGTCATGTGAAACAATTCTAACTTATTGAGATTGTGCTTTTAAGTGCTTCTTTACATCTTGAATATTATTGATACATTACTTAAATTTTAATGTATAATTTTATAAATTATTTAGTATTAACTATTAACTATTAATTTCTTTTCATTCATTATTTGTAATACACAAATTTTAAACAAGTATACAATATCCATTATTAGTTTTGGAATTCATATTCCTTCCTATACCATATGAGATGGCAGCATGGAAAGTAACCGTGAAAACGAGATGGCAAGTGACCATGTCCATGAGCGTGGTATGAGGAACTCTACGGGTGTGGAGAAGCAAATGTAGAGATGTAGTCGTGTAAAATTAGGTGATGATATGATAGTGAAAATGTAGTGTAGAAGCACACCCCTCTAATGTGGAGAACAGTGGAATTTAATTGAAAATGACGCATTGCTAATACGATAGGAAGAAATACGGTACCAACCCTATAATTTTTGGGTCGAGCCTGCATATCCAACTGGTCAGTCAAACCAGGAAGCATTAAGAGCACCAATCCGGTTGCACGCTTTTGAAACCTCATGGTTACATAGGTTAGTGATTGTATCGGCAAAGCGTTCGTACGTTCAAACGAGATTTTCTTTAAATCTAAAAATTTTAAAAGGTATCCATATGATTTCACTATACAGGGTTGGGGGGCTTTAAAGTTTTTTCACCGATGTGGGATCAATCCATTAAAAGGAATTAGATATAGAAGAATATTAATAATCAAAGCATGAAAGGGATTCGAACTTGAAAACATTTGAGACGTTTTGAAATTGCTTGATTTGTTGATTACATTCCTTCTTTTAAAGTAAACATCTAAACTTGTTCGGAAAATCGAATTCATACGAACCGTTACAAACTCAACCTCATGATTGTGTAAATACATATTGATTTTAACGTTAGATTTTCGTTGCATGTCGTTTTATACATCTGTGTCCATACACACACATATATAAGAGAAGAAAAAGTTACGACTCTTGTAAACAATATCACAGCAACAAATACTAAAAATAATTAAACGGTTTCAGTCAGTCAAAATACCCGACCAGCAAACCGGTAAAACAACCGCTTTCGTATCAAATCCGGCTCCGAAAACATTGACATCTAGCATTACAAATTAAGACAAGAAAACTAGCAATTAGTATTGTGTTGAGTGTTTGACCGTCAAATCTGAATATAAAATAACACTAAAATGGGCCAAAGTATTTGCTATTTTTAACAAGAAATTAGTTGTCAAAAATCTAATCACGTTTCTTTTCTTTCCCCTCAAAACGAAAAACGACAAAACCGAGTTAAGGCAAAGGGTACCACAGTAATTACTCACCAGTCACCAGCCATTATATAAACCAACCAAATCCTTCGTCAATATCCATCACTGTCGTCTTTCACCAACAAAATGAGAACACGACGAGGAAATTCGTACCCGATGATCGGAGCTCCGGCGACGAAGAGCCGGAAAAGAACGAGGTTGTCTTCCGATGTCTACAACTTCTTTGATATGCTTCCGGACGACATCGTTTTATCTGTTCTCGTGAAACTAGCATCCACCGCCGATTGTCCGGCGGATTTCTTCTGCGCTTTGTCAACGTAAGAAACCTGAATTCCGAAATGTGGAAGTATTTGTTGATAGATTTTTAGTCAGCAGATGATTCTGAAATGCTTTGTTGATTTTTGTGAAACAGATGCAGGCGATTCAACGGATTGGGGCTTAATTCGCTAGTGTTATCGCAAGCTTCATCGGAGACGTTCGCCGTGAAAGCTGCCAGTTGGACACCGGCTGCTTATCGGTTTCTTCAACGGTGTGCCGACGTCGGAAACGTTGAAGCTTGTTACACACTAGGAATGGTGAGATTACTGAGATACTGAGATTAATTGCACATTTTGTGATTTTGTCTTCGTATCATTCAAATAACTTTCAGCAAATTATCATACGAAATTATTGATTTGATTTGTTTTTGACGCGCAGATTCAATTCTATTGCTTCCGAAATCGAGGAACTGGTGCTGCTTTAATGGCGAAAGCAGCGATTCGATCTCACGCTACTGCTTTATACTCACTCGCGATTATTCAGTTCAACGGCAGCGGTGGTTCGAAGGATATCAAAGACCTAATCGGCGGCGTAACTCTGTGCGCCCGTGCAGCGTTTCTCGGCCACATTGACGCTCTCCGGGAACTTGGCCATTGCCTGAAAGACGGTTACGGCATCGGAAAAAACACCGTCGAAGGTCAGCGATTTCTACTCGAAGCTAACGCACGAGAACTATCGGAGATCTGTTCACCACCGTCACCGGCGTTAATTCCCGGTTGCCGGCTAAATCTGCTACCGTTTTATCGTCCCGATGGACCTTCCACCTCCACATCTGGTGAAATTGAATTAACTCTGTCATTTCAGAGAACTCATCCGGCGAATCGTTTTCTCGCCGGTTGGTTCGCTGAACATAGGCCGGATCCGGCGTATCGTGTTTGTTCTTACGGCGGTTGTGGACGGCCGGAGACGAGGATGCATGAATTCCGGCGGTGCTCGGTGTGCGGCGTGATGAACTATTGTTCTCGGGGATGTCAAGCACGCGATTGGACGGTGGGACATAGTAAGAATTGCCGGCCGATGGTGAGGTTTCCGGTGATTAACGCCGGTGGAAGATGAAGAACGGTTGAAGACAAGTCAAAGGGTAGTTATGGAATAGGCCAGTTTCAGCTTTATGTTTCGAGTCGCTTTAGCAAAAAATTAATGTAAGTTTAAGTTTTTAGTTTAAGGTAAATGGTAGCAATTTTGTAAAAATATCAATATAGCTATTGCTATTAGCTGCCTGCTTTTTCTTTTTAGCAAATATGAGATAAAAGTTGTAGACTATCCGGTATACCCCGTGGTGGGGCGTTTCCCCCGCCCACGACGCCCCCAAAACGCCCACACACCGCCCCGCCTCTTGCTTTGCCGGGCGTTCTCGGCGACGCCGTCGTCGTGGTGACGACGTTGTGGCATAAAAATTCGAACGTTGGGAATGGGTTTGATGATGAAGATGAAGTCGAACAGATCTGAGGTTCCTCAATTGATTCC